>JAPQWV010001030.1:0-137865 GCA_027422505.1 Craterostigma plantagineum
AAAGTGATTAAAAATAGTTTCCAGGACCTTTAAGAAAAAAATTTAGTTTAAAGGACCATTTTTCGTAAAGTTAAAAAGGACCTAAATATACAACTGTTATAAAGTGTATACGAATTGTTATCGATGATCTTCCTATTATTTTCATAACAATGAACTGTTCTGTGGGAACAAATGAATTGTTACTAGACCAATAAATTGTTACTGAATAATCTGGTCCTTAAACTAATTTTTTTCTGACATGGCCTGAACAAAAATTCAGACCTGGGGACTGAACGAAAATTTCCCAAAAAAAAAAAAAAAAAAAAAACAATATGTTGGTGAGTTATTGGTGAGTCACGTTTCTTGATTGTTCCACCTCCACTCTAAGTCACACATCGATTGTCACATTAGTCTAACACAATTAAATATATATATATAATATATATATAATAAGGTGTAACACAACTTGGAATCGGCCGATTCTTTGTGTGACTCATCCATCGATTGCAATTGCAACTATCGGCCGACTATAAATATAATAATAATAAAATAAAATTATTAGTGTTCCGATCCATAAAACAATAGGCCGAGTCCAACTATAGGCCGATTCCAACTATTAAAATTTAATCGCCCGATTCTGACTCGCTTTGAACAGGAATTCGCCCGAATTAAGTTCAGCGAATCTTCACTTTGCAAATTCACCCTATTTCAAAACTTAGAATAAAAAAAATCTTCATCATTCGAAACTTTAATCGGGAAATCAAATTCTCAGTAAGTCACCCTTTGAAATTCACATTTAAACTTTCTTGATCACAAAAAAAAAAAAAAAAAAAAATCTGAACCCAACGGTTACAGTCTGTTTTAGGAATTTTTTCCAAAAATTTTAAAAATATATTTTTTGGGTCCAAATTTATCGGTGAAACGACGTTTTTGTAAAATTTTGAAAGCAAATCCACAAACGTGTCAACGATCACATATCCAACGATCTACTTAGAACATTCAAGCATATATAGAAAAAGACTTGGCATTTTCTCGAAGTTTCGAAATCATCACACAGTCTTCGGGTGTACACCAAAAGTTTTCAACGCTTAAATTCTGAAAACTTCGAATCAATCAATGGCACCCTTCCACAACTCCCATAGTAAGAAAAGCATCGAGCCAATCAAATGCTATAATTGCAGCAACCTGGGCACACGGCTATAGACTGCTTCATACGCAAAAAGAAGGGTGAGTCTCTAGAAAATTACGACAGATTAAAACGGAAGCTGGAGTGGGCTTGATGGGAGAACAAGATAGCGGGCTTGATGAAACATCTGAAAGCGAGCACGAGAATGTAGCCAAATAATCCTGGTGAAAGGAGATAAATCGGAGCCGACTGACATGGAAGCAGTCGATGGTGGTAAAAACGAGGAAGCGTCTTCAGAAAGGGAGGTAGAATCTATTGACCCCCTTTTGTATTTCGAACTCCAAGAAAAATTTACAGCTCTTCATAGCAATTTCAGGTCATTGGAAAAGGAACTAGCTAAGACTATAGCCGATCTAGATATGACACGTGAAAATGTAGACTAGAAACTAACTTAGCTAATTCCGAAGCAAATTTTGCTGAATCAGCGTCAAAAGTCATTGACTTAAATAACAAAGTCTCAAACTACGAGCAAACAAGCAAATGTGTAGACCACGAGAGGACAATCAACGACTTGCAAGCTCGATTTGATAACAATTAGCAATGTATGCTCAGGCATCTTCGAGAGATGAGTAATCTTGATTGCTTACTGGAAGTAGTGCAATCAAAGATTGATCGACGTTGAAATAGTAAAGCTGAAAACACAGGTTAGCGAGATGGAGGCTAAATTGACGACTGCGACGATGAGGGAATCAATAAAACATGCGAGTTCGATCTCCTGGATAAAGAACGTATAAAATTATATGCTAGGATTAAAAAGTTAGAGGACCTCCTAACAAAAAGAGGACAAACAGATCGACCAATCTTCTTGAACCAGCCTAAGGACACAGAACGATCCACGTGCAGGTCTAGGCTTTGTTCCAAACCCTACTCTAGCTGTGAAGAAATCCCTAAACCCATATGATCCGTAAGATATTAGCTATTTAGGGATTAACATGCCTAAATTAATGGCCTTCACATCACAAATTGATGCCACAGAGGAGACTAAGGGAGATAGGGAGACAGGAGTTGAAATACCACTCGACTATGTAGCATTGAATAATAGCTACAAGACAAGGGAAATACCTTCGTCTGATGACTATTTAGATGCTCTTATTCTCCCTGCAACACCAATCACTGTCGACAACACGTTCCGTGACTTAGCACAATCCAGCGTCTCTAGTGCATATCCCAGCGGTTATTAAGGAAATCTATGACTTGCGCTCGACACTAGAGTCCGAAAAGATTGTTTTTCAGATAGAAAATGACGTGCTATTGACAATAATTTCCTCACTCGAAAAACAAATCAATAACATAATAGCTTCACCGTCTCCACAAATCTCTAGCTGAGTCTAAAATAGCAAATCTAACCAAGCCTAGGACACTAAGGAAGCAGAAAATCGAGAAAGTCAATGCGTACCAACTTATCCTCGCATGCACCTACAGGTAAATTTTAAATAGAATGAAAGGAAAGGAGATAGCCACAACAGACGACCTATTATTTGAAAATTGTGCTCCTTCTTTTAAAAAGAAGGAGGCAATTAAATATAGAGCATCAAGTTCAAATTCACATAGTAGGCATCAGTCACAAGCTAAATCTATGCGACATCTCCATCCATGATTTCATTTATGAACCTGTACAAACATCTATGTTCACTAATTTTCACTATTCTTATGATGATGCACTTGCCTTAAATTATCGTTTTAGATTAGCAAATGCACGTACAACCAAGAACGACGAACGCTTTTTTGCTAAGTTAGGCTCACAAACTCAAAAGGAGAAGATTCAAACGAACAGAAAGACAAAGCCTGCACATTCGTCTCCCAAGTCCAGTTGTAAACTTGACAAACGAGAAAATCACAAAAGCATCCAGTCAAAGCACCCTAAGACTAAAGCTAAAGCTAAAGTTTTGGGAATTAATAAAATCTGGATTACAAAACAAGAACTTAGGGCAAGCACTAGCCTTTGTTATCCCTTAGGAATTTGAAAGATTTGGGTTCCTAAGTCAACCATTAAAGCTATAGATAAACCTAAAGATGACTTAGGACATAAATCTATGAAAGACGCATGCATAAACTCTAGATCTAATATTAAAGGACCCATTCTTAGATGGGTACCAAAATCTGCTTGAGATGTTTTGCAGTTTCCAGCATGGGTAGGTACTTAGAGAGCTGCTCCACACCCATGACTAGTTTGCGACGAGAGCGGCCACAAGATCCCTCACGTATGGTACCTGAAGAAGCCCCACATATGTGATGAATGGATGGGATGCGGACAGCTAAAACCAACTGACAAATTTGGTAAATTCTGAATATGCATAAGATTACATGTTCGTAATTTATTGAATTTTCAATATGCATATGTGCTCAAATGACTAACATACCTACTATGTTAGTAAAATCTAGGAAGAACTGCATTTTATTCTGAAAAACATTTTCCATCCTAATACACAAGATTAAGTAAGGTTCCCCGAAGTTCGTAAAATGCTTATATTTAGGGGAAGCTTTATTTGTAAACTTAAGGGGGAGAAATTTTACACATGAAATTAAAATTGCAAAAATTATTTAATTTGTGAAATATTTTCGTCCATATTTACCTTTATGAATTTTTTAACTGAATTTCAAATTAATTTATGTTTTCCTCAGCGAACTGAGAATCGCCCGAAACCGCTTTGGATTTAATTTTAATTAGTTGACCTAACCTATGAATCGCCCGAAACTGAGCATCGATCGAAACTTCCTTTGCAACTTTTGAATCGCCCGAACTTAAGAATCGGGAAAATATTTTGTTTATTAAAATATTTCTTTACTTTAAGTTTTTATCTTTGAGGGTCAAAATTCCAAAACTTCAAATATTGAGGGGGAGTAGTTGGTTTTTCGCAAACTAATCTTTAAACGATACGTCCATCCTCCCCAACTGCGAAAAACACTATTACAACTCAAACACTCAAAACATCTTCAAAATCTCAAAACACTCCAACAACACAAATCATGAAAATAATATTACATCACACAGACTCAAACACCAGTACGACTTGTAAGAACCCAAAACAGAACATCCATCAAAACAACGACCAAGCACATAAAAAACAAAACCTCGAGTACTAACATTTCCAGATTGCGATTAAAGCGACGCACTAACTCTGCGTGTTCCTTGTTCTCCTCTTGGTCTCGTTGTTGATTCCAGTTCATCTTTGTGACCTTGATTCGTTGGTGTGAATGATTGATGGTATTACCGTGTTGTTCTAATCGGTCTATTTTGCATGAATCGACTAACGAAATCATAAAGTCATGAAAACATAATTACTGGTACAGACGAATTTTTTACCTAAGGATTCAGCCCCGCGTACGAAAGCGATGCTTTCTTTGTCGATTATCGGATTCTGCCTCACATAAATCGATCTAGGAAGACTCGTTGATTCGATATTAAATTTGGGGCCTATTTTTCTTTGTAGTCAGTATATCATTGATTAGTTGAAAATCTTACATTTGACAGTTCTGGGTGATTTCCTTCAACTTTCCATTAATCGATTTTTGGGTCCAAGTTTTTTAAGTTAGAAGTTGCTAAATCTTTAAACTACAAACTAAATCGCTCGATTTTTCAAAGTCTATCTCGGCGAATCTCAGAAACTCCCAATTTCGAAATCGGCCGATACAACGACTTGTTTGAAAAAAAACATATCGTCGATTCTTGAAATCGGCCAACTCATCATCGCCCGATTCTTCAAATCGCTGAATTCTAGAAATCGCCCGATTCCACATTCACTAAGCGATTCCATGAATCGCACAATTCTAGAATCGATCGAACCTAGGTCCTTATTATAAGTTTTCTCGGCGATTCCTCCAATCACCCGATTCCTCAAATCGCCCGATTCCTGCAATTGCCCGATTCCTCCATCAATCGAAAGCGCTACAGTACATCATTTCTCGGCGATTCTTACAATCGCCCGACTCCTCAATCGATCGAACGTGCTACAGTGCATCTTATATATATATATATATATATATATATATATATATATACCAAATTGCCCGATTTTTATCACTTTTCCCAAAATTGTATACATGAATCAGCCTCATGAGGTCATCAAGTTTCGCGGGTCAGCTTAAGAACTAGAGTTTCGCGAGTTCAGTTTCCGTGTCATTGAAACTCAAATTTCGCGAACCCTCTTCAGTTTCGCGAACAACTTTGAATTCGCGGATCATTCAGTTCGCAAACCACAACTCAATTCGCGGTCCAAGCCAAATTCCTATTTTATACATCTTAGAAAATCATTTTCGCATACGGGATTTTTGGCACCACACTTTCAAATTTTCGAAACTAACAGCACCACACATCTTCGAACTCCTCATTTTATAAACTCGGTATCCTACTTTGTAAATTCTTCAAAAACACCAAGTGAACAACCACACCTCCCAGCATGCATGGTATCTCGGGTTGCTCCACATGCATGACTGGTAAGAGATGCGAGGAACCACACCTCCCAACATGCATGGTATCGCGGGTTGCTCCACATGCATGACTAGTAAGAGATGCGAGCAACCACACCTCCCAGCGTGTATGGTATCTCAGGCTGCTGCACAGACACGACTGGTTAGGATGCGAGCAACCCAACGTAGGTAAATTTTATATGCATCGTTCGGTAATTTTTGCATGCATATCAAGTTTAACTTCAATTTGCCTACCTTGAAAACAATAGGGTACATTATAGTTATGCATGCTTAAAAAAAGCGTTAAATTCCAAATTTTTACATGCAAACATGAGCTGAATACAAAAGATCCTATAACAGGTATAATTTCATTATGCATACAACTTATAGAAGTTTCAACCTTAACTTTAACGTATGCATATAAGCTGAATTGATAAATGTCTATATCTTTTAAATGATACATTTTGAATATGCATGTTCTTGCAAGATTTTAAAATAGACAACGCATATTCCGTGGCCAACTGATAAATACCATCTTTTTAATTGAGCTAAATTTGAGGTGGAGCAGCTCTTTATTTTTCGAAGAGAAGCAACTCCTATATTTGGGTTAAAGGGAGAGAGAATAAAATATTTTTTGGGGGAGCGAACCTAAATACGTGAACTTAGGGAAAGAGATTCGAAAGATAAATTTGATCCGTATTTGCATCTATTGAGGGCGAGTAATTCAGTTCTAAGAAGCATGATTTGAGGGGGAGGAACAAAATATATATTTATATATATATACACATATATACGTAGTATAATATATAGTATACTACTACATTATTAATACAATAATACAAATATATATATATATATATAATATCTGTATATACACACACACACACATATATATATACTAGTGTAGATGGCCGCACAATGTGCGGCAGACTTTAATTCTAACCCGTCTATACTTAGAGATATCGGCAGTAACTTAGTATTCAAATCAAACTTATGTATATAGTTTACCAAACTTATTTACATGCACACATTTTGCCAAATCTATTTACTTAGAGATATTGCCAAAACAGATATACTGACCTACTATTTTGAAGCTGATATCGCCGATAATTATTATCTACTGGTTGGATATTTTATTGCTGTGCAGATAGCGAATAGCTGTTTTAGTTTGCATCTATATAAAGATTAGGACAAGACACATTTTTTGGGATAAAAAAATAAAGAACACGTGTACAAGCTATAATTGTGAATAGTGGCATAAGTAAGCCTACACAACATATAAAATTTTAGAAATAACTATCATCCAAATTCCAAATAGGTTCTAGGTAATATGCCCACTAACAGTAATTTTTAATTAAAATTCAACTAATAAATATGCTTACTGTCAACCTGAAAGATACCGTGCAATCCATACTTATATTTGAGGAAACTTTATAAGTGAATTGACACTTATATATATATATATATATATATAAGATATATTTAAGAAAAGCAAGAGCAATTTTTGTGTTGTAAATTATAACAAAAAACTAAATTTAATTAGAAATAAAATATTAAACCTTCAAACTTTTCCATTAATTGTCTTCTTTTGTATATATCCGCTAGTTATATGCAAGTGAATTGACACTTCTACTTTAATATATGACCTGCTACCGGTGAAGATTACCGTGCTAATTCGTACTTATATAGAGTATAGATATGTAGTGTAATATATAGTATACTACTACATTATTAATACGATTATACAAATATAAATATATATATAAACAAAAAAGGTAACAAAAAAAGAAAATGGCCCCTCAAGCAACGGACTCCACCAAAAACAAGCAACTCTCGACAAGCTCAAGAATTCCAAAAGGCGACGGTGGCTTCTAGTTCTAACTCGGCAATGACCTCAACAGACCTGCTCCAAACTGCTGACCAAAATCAAGCAGCACGCATCACTTTGTACCGGACGTATGGATTTCATGTTCCCATGGTTCAGTCAGACCAAACTAAAACTAACTCCGGAACACGGCCGAGTGTTACTGACAATCTCAAACTCATAAAGCTACCCATATGTGGAATATCTTGACAAGACCGAAGAGAGGAAGATACAAATTCCCTTAGATCACAAATTACTCGGACCTACCCCCATAGGTACCGGTGCTAATTTTATTAGCTCACGTATAGCAGTCGCCTCATTTCGTCCAATGGTGCATGCACAACCAAGCCTTACCCACTCATCGATCTCCCATAAGATCAATGTTTCATCAAATCACGGGGAGCCACGTATGCTATCACCGCTTCACTTGGAAGCGGGAGATATTGAATTTAGTGGTAGTTAGCCACAGAACACTGAACTTTCTTGAACACATCAAGTCTAGATGTCCTTACTTCATAAATCTTTTAATATTATTTTTAGGACACATACACCTTTTCTTATCTGGACTTCGTGACCAGATCATAAGTTCCGTAGACAGGTCATTTTAAGACATGCTTCGATGATCAGAAGGAAGTCCTGCCGTTGCAACATCAATACAACAACGGTTTAGACAATCGTCTTCAAGCTAGTCTCTACAACAATGTTAACGGGCTGCCTATGTGGCCCCGGTTCATCAAGTCCTGTTCTCACAGGCTACGTCTCAGAGTTTGTCGTTGAAGCCGTGTTGACGGATCGCCTTAGTGGCTCCATCTGGTTGTTACCCTAACCGACATGTCGTTTGTCCTTCTTAGCCTCCTATACAAGCATGCCGATCTCGTTAACACGAATCGCCATGAGGGGGAGAAGGGGGATACGTACAAATAAACTGGTCGGACCACCCACCAAATTTCCGCCGAGCGTACCACTCTGAAACCGGGCTCTAAGGCATTTGAAAGGAACATTCCAAAGGAGCATCAGTACAACTTAAAACACACCCCATGTACACCTTCTTCAGGGAGCCAGACGAGCTTCACCGAGGCTGAACCAGACAACTTCCTTCGGGATGACAAATCTGGAGCCGTGAAGAAGATTCACCATGTTTCAACTCCAGCGAAGGAGAAGACTAACCTGAGTATCCACTATTTCTGCCACGCCAACCACTATGAAGCCGGGCTCTCATGCAATTGAATGGATATTCTCAAGGAGCCCAAACACATTGTCAGAAAACACACTCCATGCCTACCTTCTCCTGGAGCCAGATAAGCTTCTTCGAGGCCGAACCAGACAACTTCCTTCGAAGATGACAAATCTGACACCGAGAAGTAGAGTAATCGTGACCACCAATCAACTCCATTATCTTGTCCCGACAACACAATCTTCTTGTCAAAGATTATGTCCCATTTTGACCCATCGCACGACGATCTCCCCAGCTCGATTTGAGGGGGATGGTTACCAAAGCAAAATGGGAGCAACACCATGACAAAGTGCAATACCGATTAGAACATGCCAAATATCAAGCGTCGTCAAAGAATCAAGCGAAGACCATAGAGTCATACGACTGAAGTTAACGCCTCAATCGAACGAAGAGATTAGACTCAAATAACAAGATATGACCAACAACTTCAGCATGAACTTCAAGCATCAAAGCTACCGACTCGTGTACAGCTCTTCGAGTTTAAAGAAAATTCTGGATCCCAATACAAGGTTGAATAAATGTAGGGGGAGTTGCGACAAGTGAAGGGAGAGCTGGAACACCTAAAGAGAATATTCGACTAGTGTACGTCTCTCCAAATTTATAGAGAATTCTTCAATCCCAACGAAAGGTTGAACAAACATAGGGGAGTGGTGACTATCCAGGGAGAGATCGAACACAAAAAGAGATGATCTATCGAGCAGCTTTGAACACTTAAGAGAAGAGAAGTTCAAGAGACGGTGAGCATGAAGATCTTTTAAGGAAGATGTCACAAGACAAGACAAAGGAGGATGTGATTGAAGAATAACACGCATGCACAAACTTCCGCTTATGCAACTCTGTTACGTGTTCTTTGATGACTCCGGACGATTACAAGACCAAGATAACCAGCGATAAAACTGTAAATTGAACACAAAGGGGGAGATTGTTAGGAATATTTTATTGTGTTCAAATAATTATTTTATCTGTGTCTTGTATTTTATTTAAGTGAACTGGGCTTTAATGTTTTAGAGCCCAGTGAGCTTAGAATTGTAATGGGCTTACAAGAGCCCAAGTATTATATACCAATATGTGGTATAAATACTAAAACCCTAACACATAGTTAGGTGTCTTGTGTGTGTGAGAAATACACAAAATAATTTTTGTGAGAGAAGCTCCAAACCCCTCTCAAGAACACGCACGCACGCCCCCACGATAAGTTAAATTCTTCCCATTATTTTCGTGGTTAAAATGCTAGAATGTGTTTTAGTTGGATATACTAGGACCAACATATTCCTTTATATAAAAAAAATTTATACGCCTTTCGGGTACTTTCCATTTTATTTTATTAATACACGTAATCTAGTGTCGTAAATGAGTAGTAAATGGCGGGGCGCCACAGGTGGTATCAGAGCTTCGGTTGCAGGTTCTGTAGACTGTCTATGTACACACACTCAAAAATGTGTAAGCAGCCTTGCTAGTAAGAAGTGAAGGCAGTGGGAGCTCCGATCGAGGCAAATAACCCGCATCACCGATGGATAATCATGACGCTGCTATTCTCCAACTTACGGAGTCAGTGTGTCAGCAATCTGCCCAAATCCAAGAATTAATCCAACAACGAAACACTGAGGGGCAGCAACCCAGCGGACCTTCCCAGGTAGAAAGGATCGAGATCGTTGGGGAGAGGTTTCGCAAACTCAATCCACCTACATTCAAAGACGCAATTGACCCCACGTCAGCGGAAGACTGGCTTCGGACCCTTGAAAGCATGTTTCAGTACAGCCGCATCCCTGAGGAAGAGGAAGTGTTATGTGCTGCATTTCTACTGCGGGGAAGTGTAGGCCATTGGTGGGACACCATCCTGGCAATAGAGGACCCGATCACGATGAGCTGGGATCGCTTGAAAGAACTCTTCAGGAGCAAGTACTTTACTGCTCCAATTCGAGCCCAGAAAATGAACGAGTTCATTAACCTGCGACAAGGGACAATGACTGTGGCTGAGTATATCAGGAAATTTGAACAATTGTCGAGGTTTGCCACCCACATGGTAAGCACTGATGCTCTGAAGATCGAATGCTTCTTGGAGGGCCTGAAGCCAGAACTATATCGCGGCGTGAATATGGCCGGACTTCAGGGAATCACTTATGCACAGGCCGCAGAATGGGCCGAGACAAGAACTATTCCCGCACAAGAGGCAAAGAGAAAATTTGTGCAAGGGACGCAGTGGAGTGGAGGAAACTAGAAGAAACGGTTTTTCTCGAAGGGCGCCAAGCCTAATTTCCATAATAGACCTGGACCACCCCAACAACCAAATCAGATGCAACCAAGGTTTCCCACACCGGTACCAAATTGTCCAGTGGGAGACGACATTTTGGTAATTGTCCTCCACAGACTAATAACTGCTTCAGATGCGGAAGGCCACGACATTATGCGAAACAGAGCCCAGAGAACACTTCTGGAAGTCAAGCTGTAGGAGGCGAGGCCACCAACTGTACCAGCTCGTGTATACGCCATGACGTCCGAGGAAGCAGAGACCGACCCGTCAGTAGTAGCAGGTACCTTATCTATACACTATATCCCAACATGCATATTAATAGACTCAGGAGCCTCGCATTCATTTGCATCATCTAAATACGTGGCGAGACTCGGGATTACACCTCAACAATCCGATTGTGAATATAACATTACCATCCCACATGGGGCTTCAACCCGAACTAGTTTAGTTTTACGGGATTGCCCTGTGCTAGTTAGTGATAGAGAACTATCCGTAGAGCTCATAGTTATCCCAATGAACGATTACGAAGTAATCCTTGGAATGGACTGGCTGTCTAAATATGGGGCTGTGATCGATTGTAACCACAAAACAGTCACGTTCATTTTAGAGAAAAGTGAACCGTTCACCTTTACTGGAACGATTAAAAGTAAAAGTATTTCGAAGATTTCGTCGTTGAAGGAGAGGCGATTAATCAAGGCAGGATGCGAAGCCTAGTTTGTCTTCGCTATGACATCAGAAGAGAGTCAATCTCAAAATTAGAAAGGTTCCAGTAGTACGAGAATACTCTGACGTTTTTCCGGAAGATTTACTAGGACTCCCTCCTGATCGTGAGATCCAATTCACGATCGATCTAATACCTGGCGCTACACCAATTTCTAAAACTCCTTACCGATTAGCTCCATCAGAGTTGGAAGAACTAAAAGAACAGCTGGATGAATTGTTGGAGACAAGATTTATTCACCCAAGCTTTTCTCCCTGGGGAGCGCCAGTCTTGTTCGTACGAAAGAAAGACGAATCGATGAGGCTTTGTATTGATTACCGGAAATTGAACAAGATCACTATAAAGAATAAGTATCCTTTGCCAAGGATCGACGACCTATTCGACCAACTACAAGGCGCGACGATATTTTCGAAGATAGACCTATGATCGGGGTATCACCAGTTAAAAATTCGAGAAGAAGACATTCCAAAGACCGCATTCAGTACAAGATATGGACATTACGAGTTCTTAGTCATGCCTTTCGGGTTGACTAATGCGCCATCAGCATTTATGGATCTGATGAATCGCGTATTCAAGCCATTCCTGGACAAGTTTGTCATCGTATTTATCGATGACATCCTTATTTATTCTAAGACAAAGGAGGAACATGAACAACACTTGAAGATCGTCCTTGAGATATTATGAGAAAAAGACTTATATGCTAAATTCAAGAAATGCGAGCTCTAGTTGAACCAAGTCGCATTTTTGGGACACGTTATCACAGGAGCAGGAATTTCGGTAGACCCAAGCAAGATCGAAGCTACAGATAACTGGCCCCAACCAACCAAAGTTACTGAAGTACGTATTTTTCTTGGTCTAGCCGGGTATTACAGAAAATTTATTAAAGACTTCTCAAAGATCGCCTCAACATTACCGAAGTTGACGAAGAAGAATACCCCATTTCACTGGAGCGACGCGTGTGAACAGAGTTTTCAGGAATTAAAGAGACGACTCACCTCGGCCCCAGTGCTGACGATACCCACAGGGACCGGAGGATTTTCAGTATACAGCGATGCTTCGAAAAATGGTCTGGGATGTGTATTAATGCAAAATGGGAACGTGGTTGCGTATGCTTCCCGACAATTAAAAGAATATGAAAAGAATTACCCGACTCATGATCTGGAGCTCGCTGCAGTAGTCTTTGCTTTGAAGATCTGGAGGCACTACCTCTACGGTGAACGATGCGAAATTTACACAGACCACAAAAGTTTGAAATATTTCTTCACTCAGAATGAGTTAAATATGAGGCAGCGACAGTGGCTGGAGCTTGTTAAAGATCATGACTGCGTAATTAATTACCATCCAGGTAAAGCAAATGTGGTCGCCGACGCATTAAGCTGAAAAACGGTGAGGGCGGAACTACAACAACTCGAGGTGGAAATAGTACAATTGGGTGACGTTGAAGCAAAATTGGCGGCACTAACCCTCCAACCTACATTAATGGAGCAGATCAGGAGTGCACAAGGAGAATGACGAAATCTATTTAAAGATTGAAGGCTTGCAAGAAGAAGAAATGCCTGATTTTGAAATACGAGAAAATGGAAGGTTATATTACAAGAATCGCTCATACGTGCCCAATAACGTGGAGCTTCGAAAGACTATCATGACGGAAGCGCATGCTACGATTTATACACCCAGGAGCTACGAAAATGTACAGAGACCTGCGAGTCAATTATTGGTGGGCAGGGATGAAAAGAGAAATAGCAACGTATGTAAGTCAATGTCTGACTTGCCAACAGATAAAAGCGGAACACCAACGACCGGCAGGAACATTACAGTCTTTGCCAGTACCCGAATGGAAATGGGACCATATCACGATGAACTTCGTCGTTGGCTTGCCGAAAACAGTGAAAGGCCACGATGCTATTTGGGTAATCGTTGATCGATTGACCAAATCTGCCCATTTTCTTCCAGTCAGCTCAACATTCTCTGTGGTACGATACGCTGAGTTGTATGTGCGAGAAATAGTTCGACTCCACTGAGTTCCAATTTCAATCATTTCCGACCGCAATTCGAGATTTCTGTCTAAATTCTGGATGAGCCTACAGAAAGCAATGGGAACCAAACTTTCTTTCAGTACTGCCTATCATCCCCAAACTGACGGGCAGTCAGAACGAACAATCCAGACATTGAAAGATATGTTGAGGGCGTGCGTACTCGATTTTAGAGGGAATTGGAGCCGATATCTTCCATTGATCAAATTCTCTTACAACAACAGCTATCACGCGACTATTGGAATGGCTCCTTATGAAGCCCTATACGGACGCAAATGCAGATCTCCGATTAATTGGGATGAAGTTGGTGAACGGGCGATATTAGGCCCTAATATGGTGCAAGAATGACAAAGGCAATTTCAAAGATACGTGAAAGAATGAAAATGGCCCAGAGTAGACAGAAGAGTTACGCAGACCAAAAGCGAAAAACCGTTAGAGTTTACAACAGATGATTGGGTATTTTTAAAGGTATCCCCAATGAAAGGCGTGAAACGGTTCGGAAAGAAAGGCAAGTTGAGCCCAAGATACATAGGACCGTTCCGGATACTTAAGAAAGTAGGCGAAGTAGCTTATTAGTTGGAATTACCAGCATCATTAGCTCAGGTTCATGATGTCTTTCACATATCGACATTACGAAAATACGTCGCAGATCCCAGTCATGTATTGAATAACGAAAGTTTTCACCAACAGCTCAAGCCCGACTTGAGTTATGAGGAAAGACCTGTAGAAATTCTGATGTACGAAGTTAAGCGATTGCGAAATAAAGAAATTCCTCTGGTGAATGTATTATGGCAGAATCAGTCAACAGAGGAAGCTACGCAGGAACGGGAAGATGACATGAGGAACCGCTACTCAGAATTATCCTCCCTGCCTGATTTCGGGGGCGAAATCCTTTTTAAGGAGGGGAGGATGTAATACCCGAGTCTCGTAACTGATCTGGCCAACAAATTAGCATACCTATTATGTGAATTATGTGACTGCATGATATGTGTTTTACAGTTCCAAATATGTGCTACGTGACTAGCTGATTTATATGATGACATTAGGACTTAGGAAAATTGGATAGCATTAAAATATGGTTAAGACCCCTAAAAGAACCTGGCGAAACTAGGCGTTTAGCATGAAACAGAATTCGATCGATGGTAATGAAGGGTGGAATCGGCCGAGTGTAACTTAGGAACTTAGACAAACTACGTGAAGATAGTATCGGCCGATGTGATATATATACATATATATCTAGCATTCGCCGAGCTTGAGGGAGTGAAAATCGATCGATTTCCATACATGTAAAATGCTTAAAATCGCTGATTGAATTGAATTAGTGGAATCGGCCGATGCTAGCTTAATTGTGGATATTTAATCGGCCGAATCCCATATAGAGAACGAGTAATATATAGAATTAAAATAGATCAATCATAATCCATATTGACTTAATACGATAGGATCATACAATTAAAAAGAGACGTTGCTTAGCTTAGGTGGAAAATTGGTCACCTTGTCTTTTCATTCACATCTTCCTAAGCACTTTATTTTAGGGTTGATCCATTAGATTATAAACTAAAAAAAGCTTTAGAAGTAAAAAATGTAATAGAAAGGAGTTTCATAACTCTAACAAGGAGAGGATACGGTCAGTCTAACAATACCCAACAAAGCAGATTTTATGCATTTGTTAAGTAGCAATCTTACTCATAACATGTAAATTCGATTTTGGCTTTATATTTATTATATTTCTACAAAGTAATATAAGTTAGGGGAAACTTTCAAGTAGAATATGTAGTTGAAAACCCTAATTTCTGGAATTTTGTTGAGCTAACAAGTTACATATTATTTAAGTCAGAATGTCCGTAAAAAATAGGAGTATAGGACAGATAATTTGATGTTCAGATAGCAAGATAACTTGTCGAGTAATGAAGTCTTAGGGTTGGAATTTTGGGAACTCATTGAAATAACTTTCGGGTATGACAAGAATTTGAAAACCCTAATTGTTGAGCTTAAATTCATGCTAATACGGTGTTAGGTCTATGATTAACAACTCTAAGATCCTAGGCAGGAATTCAAAGTAATTCGACGATTATGATGATCAATGAAATTCGATCGAAAAACTCTAATGTAGAACGTGAGAGAGAATTATAGTAGAGTGAGAAAGTTACTGTTGTTTCTCTCTTTAGAAATTGAATTGCAAGCCTTTCGGATTAATTTCCAAAACTTTCTCTATTCAGCTCAAATTCTTTACATGTATTTATACCAAACAAGCTTGGTATAAATATCAAACTAGTCCTAATCTAAGGACTACTATACAAAACGCACCAAGTTACAAGAACGACTAATGAAATCAAGCACAATTAGAAATAGTATCCTACATTCTCCCCTTTGTGCTTGATTGCGTCTCCGCGCCGTTCGTCCTTGTCGGGCGTAGTATGATCTGCGCAAGCCCAGCGCAAGCTCATAGTCTCTAACCGTTTCCCTGAGCTTTAGGCGCTCCTCGATGTCATCCAGCAATTCCATCAGGAGCGGCTGTTCTCTCACGAATCGGTGGATCCTCAGCATCGTGTCTCGGTTGATCTCTTCCAACCTCTGCTCGATGTTTCTCCTGACAACCTTGAGCGTTCCGTCGCAAAACTTATGAATCTCTGTCTTCAGCATCATCCTAGTCTTCTTGGGAATTGGATTGTTGTAGGTGATGCCTAGGACCGAGCTGATGTGAATATGATTGCTTGGAAGCCCTTCGATCTCAGGTCCTCTGTTGAGTGGTTCGGCCATGTTGACCTTCTTCATATTGCTCTCCAGAGCCATCTGAAGGTCGTGCGCGGCGAAGTACTTGACTTGTCGCATCATGAACCAGTAGAGCCCTTCGATGCCTTCTTTCTTGATGAAGCCCTGAGGACCTTTGTACTTCTCCACGTACAGCTGATAAAGGTGATATACTTCATCGGCGGGGAGGTACGGCAGGTCGCTCTATAACATAGTGAGTCGTTGGAAGTCCTCCTTTGGCACAATACACACCGAGGAGTTGGCAAACTGGGGAGAGTTCCTTGAAATGACTCTTCAGTCGATTCTTCGGGATCCCCAGCCTACGTCCGGTCCTAGTTGGGTCAGCATCAATAGATACGTCATTCCCTTCTGCTGATTCCAGTGAGAGATCCCTCTCAGCTCAAACTCATCCGGCTTTTTGACTCTATCCGGTGACCTCCAAATATTTCCCTCACTTCTTCTAGGAAGGGTATCTCTATTCTGATGTTTTCCCACGACGTGTCGATCCGAATGGTCCCTGGCATCTCTCTGGTGGGGGACACTGCTCGTTGTGCGATCAACTCTGGTAGCCTTGGGATGTCTCTTTGATAATCTTCACCTTCCAGAAGTTCGTCGTCTTCTATGATAACGAGGTCAACGGATGCTTGTTGTAAGAAGTGGCGGACGTCCTGAAGCCGTCGTCTCTGATGCTCCTCGGGCATGGAATGGGGTCATCCACTGTCCTTCGAAGATATATTTATCTAGGACCTCGTGTGGATTGACGCCATGTCCTGAGGGGCCCGGTTGGTCTGGAGCGACTGAGGGAGTTGCTTGGGTAGCAGCTAGGGCCACGAGCATTGCTGCACTTGCTTCTTCTTCCGAAAGCAAGGGGCTTTAGTAGATCGGCGGTATGGGCGGAGGCGTCCGAAGGGTAAAGGTAGGTGGGTCGTTATGTGGTAGAGTGGCTGTGTGGTCCGTGGTGTGGGTGATTTGGGTTTGGGTTTCACCAGCTCCAGCGCTTGTCTGCGTAGTGCCGAGCCTTGTCCTTGGCCAGATGTAGATGTCCTCGGCCTCTTCTCCCCCTCATGATGGTCCTGGTCGTCAGGATCGTCATGTTTGCGCCGTGAGTGGGAGCTTTGGCCTCGGCAAGTGTTCGTCGATGGCTCAGGGTGATCCACCAATCGCTGATAGAGGAAATCTTCTTGAGGCGATCGGATGGAAAGGCCTATCAAACGGGCGAGGAGTATGTCGTGGAGCTCGGTGATGGGTATTGTGTATGGGATGATGAGGATGGAGGAAGTGCTAAAGGGTCGGTGGGTGTGGGTTGTGGAGGTGTGGGTTGTGGAGGTGTGGGGTTGGCTTGTGACGAAGGCCCTTCTGAGATAGGTGCTATCCCGGTACCTCTTCGGGATGTCTCGATGGCTTGTAGGACTCTCTCCGTGATCTTGTCTTCCATTGACTGTATGGCGGCAGAGAGAGCGGCCTGAAACTGCTCGTTCGTCACAAAGGGTGCGGACGCCTCCGTGGATGGTCCAGGACGACTGATGTCGCCTGTTATCAACCCTTGAGTAGACACCGACTTTGCGGGTTGGCTGACAGTCACTTGAGGTTGTGACTGTATGAGACTTCCACCCAATCCTCAAGTCAAATTTTGACGATTCGCCTCTATGGGTGTTATGCAGGCTCAGGTTGCGCCTGCGAACTAGACACCACGGGAGTAGGTTGCGGCACAAGATTGAGCGGTGAAGTGTCAGCAACACTTGTCGATGTGGTCAGCGTAGTATCTGGTGCGGTGGTGACGGCCTGGAAGAGGGACTCCAGCTGAATGATAAGTCTTCTGGGAGTCCTCCTTATCAGGCTAATTTCCTCGTCAAACTCTGTGTCAGACGGGGTGGCGGTGTGAGGAGTAAGGTCTTGATCGACGTTCTCCAATGCCTGATCCGTCACCAGTGGAAGAGAGGTATGCCCCAATTCGACCTCGGGCTGTGCTTCTGTTTGAAGAACCTCCTCAATGGTTTCTTCGAGCACGCCGACATGTATGGGCACTTTCACTTGGTATTCGTGTGCAGGAGCCTCGAGCGCCATCTCGGTAGCCACGACGTCAATCAAAGTATCTTCTACGTCGAGCGTTGGTTATTCGACCAAGGGAGACTCATGTTGAAGCTCCTGAGCGACAACATCGATCATCGTATCGTTAGGGCTTGGCTGGTGTTCCGGTTGGGGAGGGCTCACATGGTAATCTGTCGGGGGCCCTCTGATCATTTGCTCCGTTAAGTTGTGTTCCCGGCAAAATCTCTGATACTCAGCTCCCGCGGGGTCGGCGAGCCTGAGTAGGTTGAGCGAAATCGGCATCGACGGTTAGTCCAGGTCCGTGAGCCGTGGTTGTGGAAGAACTTTAGCCTTGGAGGCTGATAGTTTCCACCGGGGGATGTTCTCCGCAGGTAACTCCATGAACTCCCTGATGATCACGTTGAACCATCGAGCATAGGGCACGTTCTTCGACCTTCAGTTCTCCTTCAACCGGATTTGTTCAGCTAGATCATTCCAGATCAGCTGTGCGAAGTCGTAGTTTCTGGCAAAAGCGAGACCGTGAAAGATCCGCAATATATTGCCATTGCCCTTGTCGTATCCAGCGTGCTTGGATGATAGACACTTGTTCACTATCCCGAACAGTGTCTTCCAGGGGTGAGGGATACCGCTGCTCTGGACCTGAGCTAATTTTGTGAGTTGCGGTTGATATCCCATTTGCATGAAGTCGTGGAGCATCTCTGCGTCTGACGGGAGCGGGTCGTAGTTGTCGCTTTGGGGCAAGTCCAGTATCATGCAGAACTGGCTCTTGCTCATATGAATATGCCGCGTCCCGACTCTCGTCGTGATGGAGAATGCCCCATTCGCTACAGCTCCTTGTATGTATCCCCAGAATTGCTGGAGATAGACCATCGGCACTGAGGCGGTGACCGTCAGCGCGTGCCAAATAGGGTGGCCTCTCAGGATAGATACGATGATCTCGTCCAGGCACCGAAATGTGCTCAGATCGAGCTGGAAGTTCGTATCCTGAACCTTCCAATACATGTTGTGGTTGTATATGTGATTGTATCGAGGATAGCGATCCATCTGAAAAGGAATAAAGAGATACAAAAGTTCATTAGTTCATAATTTTTTGATTTTAGTCGAAAATATATTTAATGTCATCAAACTATAATATTGTATCAATTTATGACATGTTTGATGAATTTTGAATTGAAATCATATGATATGCATATAGGATACTCGATTTCGAAAAAATGTAATGGCATAATTGTAATTTCATATTAAACACTTAACGCGTTAGAAAGGGTTCAAAAATTTTCTAAGTGTTTAATCTCGAGTAGGGTCACTGTTCATGCCGAGAAATTTTTCACTCGATAAAATTGGATTTCAAATTGATTTTCGATGCATTGATTTCAATTGAAATGTTTCCGTGTAATTTTTCGATCGAAAAATTTTATTCGCTAATGTTCGCTACAGTGTAAAAGACTTAGAGAAAAATTTTCTAAGTGTTGAAGTTGAAATCTAGACTGTAGTCGATCAATTTTGCGATCGAGAAAAATTCCGTGTAAATTTACGATCGAGAAATTATTGCTCAGGTAAATTTACTGTCGAGAAATTTTCTTCGCTTAAATAAAATTTTTCGATTTGAAATTTGTCGAGCGGTATGTGATTTTGGATTGTAAGTAAAATTTTTCTCTGCGAAATATTTTTATCGAGAAATTAGTCAACGAAAGACTAAGTCAATCGTCGAGAAATTTTTCGATCAATTAAATACTAAGCGGCGAATTTTACGATCGAAAATTTAGGCGTTGAAAAATTAATTTTTCGCTGCTAAATTTTTGCAACCAAATTGAAATTAAATCGAAAATTCTATTTTACGATAGTAAGTTTTTCGCTCGATAAAATTTGCATCTTAATTATCTAATCAGTGCTTAAGTTTTTCGCTCACAAAAATCCTAATTAGATTTCTCGATGGTAAGTAATTTTTCGGTCAAAATCTTCATCTTAGCGACTAATCAGAATTTTATCGATCGAAAACTAATTCAATACAAACAGTATCTCAATTAAATCGGAATTCAAATTAAGACTGTTTGCGATCGAAAAAGTTCTTCGATGTCTTCAAACATTCAAATTCCAGTTTCATCCAGACTTAAATTTCAGTCGAAGATTCAGATTTTCCGATGATTCATTCTACCAGATTCACAGAGAATATCGAAACTATCTTAAGCTCAGGCATTAAACATAGATAAAACTCAAAATCAAGCCTAAATCACTATGAAATAGTTATGGTTTTTCTCATTTTTGAAGAACAGTCGAAAATCTAAGCTTAATCATGCGAAAAACTTCAGAATGTATATGCTAACGAATGTAAATCACATGCAAATGTTAAAAGAATCTCATTTCTACCTTAGACAGACAGTTTGGTTTTGAAAATCGAAAGATTTTTGAGAATATTTAAGCTGTCTGTGAAAGTTTTTCGCGAGAGAGAATTTTTTGCGATTAGGGTTGCGTGAGAAAAAGTTTTTCGACTGACAAAGAGTGAACTTTTAATACTCGCTGTAAATCAATGTTGGGTTTGCGATTGGACGTTTTGCGATTAAATGGATCAGGCCCATTACTATTTGCGCTCGAGAAACTTTTTGATTCGAAAATTGCTTCTCAATTCAAATTTTTCGATCGCAAATTATAACGGCCAATCAAGATCGTTACCAACACTGTTTTCGATCGAGAAACTTATGATCGTGAATTAAATCTTCTATCTAGTTTCTCGATTGTGAGTACTTCTAAAATTTTCAGATTGACCATTTTTTCAAATAAAATCACATTGTAAGGCTCCCCCTCAGAATTAAAATAAATGCAATTAACTCCCTGTATTTTCAGTGTAGTAACTTCTTGATTCCCTGGCAGAAATTAAAAATCTGTACCACTTAGAAAGAAGATGTTAGAAATAATGGAGTTAATCAACAATTATTTTAGGCATGAAATATATGGTCTGTGACTAGCTCCTTTCTTTGTAGTGTCAACGTCTTGCTCTGTGATTTTGATTGAAGGAATCTGAGACACTTAGAGAAAAACGTCAAGAATTTTTGAAGCTAATGTACGATTTTTATATCTGCTCCCCCTCAAATAATGCGCAAGAATTGACTAAATATGCAAGCATATGAGATCAATTCAAGTCACGGGCATATAATACACAAATTTACTAAGTAAGCACGTATACATGATCTCCGAAAACATGTACTTAATATATTGTGTAAGGGTTAGAGCATAGAAGAATTTATCGCATTTAAACAATTCAATACCAATGCAATCTTTAATTGCATTTAGAATGTGCGATACACTAAAGAAATTTGCATTTATTCAATTCAACGCATATGAAACATAACATTTCAGTCAAAATGTGCGAAAAAATTTTTAATTAATTTTTTTATTATTATTATTTTTATTTACCTATATATATCTATATATTATATTATTTTTTTATTTGTATTGTTTTATTATTATTTTTTTCGTATATTACTTATTATTATAGTAAGGGGTCAGATTATTTTGCTTCGATCAATCGTCACACCTAAAATTTTAAGAGACATTTGAAAGAGGAAAATGACGTCAAGTCATGTCATCAAACTATAGTCCTAAGTTCATAGACTGGTCTATTTCGACAACTCTCACTAGGTTCGCTCTTGCACTCAATAATTTCTAACTTGAGATTTTTATATTTATATCACTCAAGTCAACACAAGCAATTTTAAGTCAATTTACATGTGATCGAGGCATTTTTTAATCATTTCACCTAAGCGAGAGATCGTCGATTGGAATCAAAGTGTTGTAAGGGTTATAGTTTGGCTAGGACTTAGAAAGGAAGGAATTTAGAGGAAAGTGAGCTTATCTCTTCGTCATCTTCCATTTCTATGCCCGTCTCCTTTTTTTCGGCGTCTTTCTTCTCTTCAATCATTTCTTCCTCTTTTCCTTTTAGGAACTATCCCTTTTTATGTTATGCTCAAGCTGAAGCTCCGCTTCTCCACGAGGCTATAGGAGATTATCATAGGCGAAGTTCTTCTTGTTGGTTCTCGGGCCGAGCTCCTCTTCTCTTAATCCCTAGAGAGGTTTCAGAGATTATCTCTTTGGAAAAGTTCACGGTTATGGAATTCGTACCCGAGGCTGCGCTCCTCTTCTTCTTTCCCGATATAAGACCGGATTATCGTTGGAGAAGTTCACTTCGTGGTGCTCCTCATCCAGCCGTTCTGACGAGCGAACGAGATTATCGTTGGAGAAGTTCACAGCAAGATCCATGCCACCTTCTAAGAGATAGTCGGAAAGCAGGTTCCTTTGATCCAATTTTTGCGCGTTGAGCAATGCATTCTATTGTCATCATCCCTTTATTTCTTTTGTTTCTCCCCCTCCTTTTCTCGTTTGAACAACCATTCGAAGAATATAGAATTCGGTTGAAGGCGTGGAATGGGTTTCAAAGGAAGAAAAGGACATCGGAGAAGGCTCAAAATGGATGACTAAGGGCTAATGTGAGGGAAAATTATATAAGGCCGAGTGAGGAATATCCTAAGCGCCCTTATCATTTTTCCAACGATCTAAAGCAAGGTAAGTATGAAACCAAGAATCACTAGGTAAGACAAGTAATTGATGTGTGACTCACTCGAGAAATAGATCCAAAGTAAGAAAATGGAACAAGGCTTGAATCCTCACTTATGTAAAGTGACTTTGTGTCTAGTGGAACAATCTAATGACCTTTTAGACACAAGAATGCGACTTAGACTGACAATATTAAGCAATTAAATCGATCGCATGTCGGGGTAAAATTCTAAGTTACTTTAGATCAAAGCATCCTAAAGGATTTCGTCATACCCCTTTATATTATATTAATTTTTATTTATTATTATATCATGCAAGATAAAGACAAATAAGCATGGAAACACATAGAATAGAGCATGTGATAGCACAGAAGATCAGGTAATGCACATATTACGGAAGATTCAACATGCCTAATTTTCCGACAAGGGATTGGAATCGTTTTTCATCCAATGCCTTGGTGAAAATGTCGGCTAGTTGATATCCGTGTTCACAAAGTACATATCAGCTGTGCCTTTTTCTACGTGATCTTTGATAAAGTGATATCTAATGTCATTGTGTTTGGTGCGTGATGGTGAAAAGAATTGCACGTAATCGCAATGGCACTTTGACTATCACTATATATGGGTATATTATTTAAATTGTACCCATTGTCGCGAAGTTGAGTCCGCATCCATAGCATCTGGGAGCAACAGCTGGAGGCTGCGAGCATATGGGATTCTTTGGGATCGGCTTGAAAACGGGCACATAAGCAGGTGGCAAATATGATATCTGGCCGGTTCGAAGTGAGGTAGAGAAGAGATCCAATGATGCTTCGATATAGTGTGATGTCGACCGACTTGCCAGAGGGATCGGCATCCAACTTGCAGCTTGGTGACATAGGAGTGCTGAGAGGCTTGCTCTGGTCTTGATGGAATTTCTTCAGAATATCCTTGATGTATTTAGTCTAACTATAAAAATCCCATCTTCGAGTTGTCTGATTTGTAGTCCTAAGAAGAACTGCATCTCTCCATGTGACTCATCTCGAACTTGCTTTTCATTAGATCTCCGAACTTCGTGCATAGCCGCGGATTAGTTGATCCGAAGATGATGTCGTCGACGTATACTTGAACGACCATCAGATCTTTGTCTTGCCATTTGATGAAGAGGGTTGTGTCTATCGTTCCTCGTATAAATCCGGACTTCACAAGGAATTCACTCAGGACATCGTACCAAGCACGTGGGGCTTGTTTTAGTCCATAGAGAGCTTTGTCCAAGCGATAGACGTGATCGGGATGTTCTTGATCAATGAAACCTTCCGGCTGAGCGACGTAGACTTCTTCTTTTAACACGCCGTTGAGAAAGGAGGTCTTAACATCCATCTGATAGACTTTGAAGTCTTTGTGAGCCGCATAAGCCAGGAGAAGGCGGATAGCTTCGATTAGGGCAACAGGAGCATATGTCTCGTCGTAGTCGATCTCGCGACCCTACTTCCTAATTAGAATAATTGGCGGATTTCCGCAACAGAAGTCGCGGAGGACCCGATTTATTAAAAACTTTCAAATGAAATAATATACATTATATATATATATATATCAAAAGTCGTTTTTTTTTTTTACAAAAGCGTCATATCTACACACTGGGCCGAAGCCCCAAAATCTATCCCGACTAAACTAAACTACGCCTCTCCACAGGTCGCGTCCCATGTACCGCTCCGCCCTCAAAAGCCCGTGGAGTCACCGCCGCCAGCCCGCTTACAGCGAACCCTGACGCCCATCGGTGTCGGGCGCAGTCTCACCTATAAAATAAAACCCTGAGCAAAAACGCCCAGTAGGTGGTAGTAAAATCATGCAATGCATATGCGTGCGTGCACTCAACCCAATCCCATGTCCTCACACATGAAATATGCACGCTCGACCTATCTCACATCTCATCACATATCAGGGCCCTAGGCTAGACTCGGCACCCACGCGCGCATGGCAAGGTACGCCATAATCATGCGGTAGCCCACGCCGGCCGTGCCGGGTCGCTCCTTCCGCACCAAATCTCAACCCGACGGTGTTACACCTTGGTGTAACTACCCGAGTAGTTTACCACTACCCAGGTAGACAGGAATCTCACATCTGTCTGCCGTCCCTGAGCCAATACAATAACGGTGGTGTGCACCTCGGGTGGCTCAATCCCGAGTAGATGGGTGTCGCAAACCCCCTCTCCCACCAGGTGCCCTATCGAGTCTAAACCTGACTACCAACATCGGTAACTCTTCCCCACTCATCCGACACCGTAAGGCGTCACCGTATAAATACGGTACACCATTACTCTCACCCGTGCATGTCGTGATATGCATATAAAAAATCAATCACATGAACACATCACATTTCATAAAATCGTAAATAATAAAACACAGAAAATATTATATTTTTATTAAAATCCGATACTAGGCCGAAGGTTTGAAATTCCAAAAATAGTATTTTTATAATTTAAATATGGGTTAGGGATGAAAGTTGAAGACGATATTGATTGATACTGTTTTAGGGTTTTTGGTAAAAGTCGGGCGATTTAAGTTGTGCAGTAGAAAAATGTCGAGATAGTTAATAGATGGATTTCGAAATGAATTATAAAAGATGTCGAGTTACCTATTACAAAAGATGTCGAGCTGCATAATTGATAGATGTCGAAACGTATAGTGAAGGGACTCGACATTTCTAAGGTTCGTATATCGACATTTATAGTTGTTTTGAGAGTCTCGACATTGTGTAAGAATTTCGACATTTATTCTTTGTTCAATTATGTGCCACGACATTTTACAATGATGACGACTTTTACAAGGAATGATGAGCTCGACATTTTCTATTTTACTAGAGCTCGACATTTTTAAGTAAGAGCACGACATTTTCTATTTCACTAGAGCTCGACATTTTTAAGTAAGAGCTCGACATTTTCTATTATATCGACATTCTATAAAAGTTTCGACATTTAGTATAAGATATCGACATTTTTGTTAGAGGCCTCGACATTCTTCGCTCGACATTTTTGGTATGTCTCGACATTTCTATTATCTCGACATTCTATAAAAGTTTCGACATTTTGTATAAGATATCGACATTTTTCAGAAATTTAACAAGTTCTTCGTCGCCAACCCATAATCTAAATCATCAACCAAGAACTCATATTTTGAGTTCGAAATCACATTGAAACACATAGCAACATGCCACGAAAATTATAAAGATTATAAGACTTAAGAATATGAAATCGAATGGCCTTCCAATCGACTTCTAACCATTTTACGGAAATTAATATACTTTAAAAGGGTTTGTAGGGGTATAAACCACCTACCTTTCCTCCAAGCTAAGTTTAATTAACTTCCCGAGCTGCAAATCGAACCGAGCTAATCAACTCCCACCTCTAGTTTCGCCCGTCACTTCCTATGCTTTAAACTTACTAATCGTTAAACCATGTACAAGCTTAATGAATTGTCGAAGCTTTCTAAGTTTTAATTAGGTTTCTTACCTCTTTTTCCACGTTAGTTTGATGGCTCCCAATTGATGTTTTTTGTTGCTTTTCTTCTAATGTTCTTCACGTCGATTAAAGGTTGGCAAGTGAGGGTTTTCTTTCCCCTTTTTTTTCTTTGGTTTCGTTGGTTTCAACAAGTCTCAAATGAGGTTTTTATTTTCGTCCTTCCCCTCTAACACGTTTTCCCACTTGACCATAATGATTATGTTTAGGATAAATAGCTAAATGGGGTATGGTTCTCAACGTGACTTTTCCCATAAATCAAGGAACTTCCATACTTATCTCCATCCTAACTCACTTGGGCCCTTAATTCACTTAGTTGGGCTTTTACTAATTTAATTTGGACCTTTACTAATTTATTTTGGTGTCTAATACCTGTTTTTTTTTATTACTTGGGGTTTCTAAACATTTCCGCCCCCCCCCCCCCCCCTCGGCCCAAATTAATATTTTTCGGCTCGCTCCCGAAAATTCGGTTTCGTTCGAAAATAACCTTTATTAATTTCGAATGTTACAAAAATAATCCCGTATTAATTTTACGGGTATTACATCCTCCCCCCCTTACAGGAATTTCGTCCCCGAAATTTAAGTCGTCGTGAACAACTCGGGGTACTTCTCGCGCATTTCATTTTCTCTCTCCCATATAGCTTCCTCCATTGTTTGATTCCCGCCACAAGACCTTCACCAGGGGAATGTTCTTATTTCGAAGTCGCTTCACCTCATACATTAGAATCTCTACCGGCCTTTCTTCATAGCTTAGGTCCGGTCTCAATTGTTGATGAAGCGTCTCACTTCGTAGCACATGACTTGGATCCGAAACGTACTTCCGTAAAGTTGATACGTGGAAGACGTCATGGACTTGTGCTAGTGAAGTAGGCAGTTCTAGCTGGTACGCTACTTCACCGACTCTTTTCAAAATCTGGAAGGGTCCTATATACCTCGGACTTAGCTTTCCTTTTCGTCCGAAACGCTTAACACCCTTCATAGGTGATATCTTAAGAAAGACTTGATCACCTTCTTCAAATTCTAACGGTCTCCGTCTCTTATCAGCGTAATTCTTTTGACGACTTTGAGCCGTCTGCATCCTCTCCCGAATTTTACTAACAGCTTCGGTCATCTCACGAACCATTTCAGGACCTAATAACGCCTTCTCGCCGATTTCATCCCAATGTACTGGGGATCGGCATTTACGCCCATACAAGGCTTCGTAAGGTGCCATCCCGATCGTCGCTTGAAAGCTGTTATTATACGAAAATTCAATCAATGGGAGGTATTTACTCCAGCTTCCTCGGAAATCCAATATACATGCTCGCAACATGTCCTCGAGCGTCTGGATTGTTCTTTCCGATTGCCCGTCCGTCTGGGGATGATAGGCTGAACTAAATGATAGTTTGGTCCCTAAAGCCTTTTGTAAGCTCCCCCAGAATTGAGATAGAAATCTCGAGTCGCGATCGGAAACGATCGATATTGGAATCCCATGTAGTCTCACTATTTCCTGAGTGTACAGTTCTGCAAACTTCTCCATGGGATATGTCTGGTTGATCGGTAGAAAGTGGGCAGATTTCGTTAATCTATCAACGACTACCCAGATTGCATCATGCCCTTTCACCGTCTTGGGTAATCCGACGACGAAGTCCATTGTTATGTGGTCCCACTTCCATTCAGGAACCGTCAACGGTTGTAGCATTCCTGCCGGCCTTTGATGTTCTGCTTTGATCTGCTGACAAGTCAGACATCTGCTTACGAAAGCAGCAACATCTCTTTTCATTCCAGGCCACCAGTAATTCATTCGTAAATCCCGATACATCTTCGTGGCACCAGGATGTACCGAGTAGGTCGTCGTATGTGCCTCTGTCATCAACGTTCGACGGACTTCTTCTTCTTTAGGCACGTACAACCGACTTCTGAACCGTAAGCTCTCGTCTTCTCGGAATTCGAACTCCGACGGAACATCTTCATCTCGTCCACCCCGAATTTTCAGGTATAATTCATCTTTCTTTTGTGCGTCGATGATTCGATCTAACAGCGCCGGTTTGAGAGTCAACGCTGCCAATCTCGTCTCAATCTCCCCGAAGTGAATTACTTCAACTCCGAGTTGGCACAATTCGGTATTCACAACTTTCCGGCTCAACGCGTCTGCGACCACGTTAGCTTTTCCTGGGTGATAGTTAATCACACAGTCGTAATCCTTCACCAATTCGAGCACGTCGTTGCCTCATATTTAACTCCTTTTGTGTGAAGAAGTACTTCAGGCTCTTGTGATCTGTAAAGATCTCGCACCTTTCTCCATACAGATAGTGTCGCCAGATTTTGAGAGCAAACACTACCGCGGCGAGTTCAAGATCATGGGTGGGGTAATTCTTCTCGTACGGCTTCAACTGTCGGGAGGCGTATGCAATTACCTTCCCGTTTTGCATTAATACACACCCCAAGCCATTCTTCGAGGCATCACTGTATACCGAAAATCCTTCAGTACCCGAAGGAATTGCTAAGACTGGAGCAGTTGTCAGTCTCTTCTTCAACTCCTGAAAACTTTGCTCGCACTGTTCATTCCATTTGAACGAGACATTCTTCTTTGTCAGGTTTGTGAGCGTTGAGGCAATGCTGGAGAAGTCTCTGATAAACTTCCGGTAATATCCAGCAAGCCCGAGAAAACTCCTTACTTCAGTGGGAGTGGTCGGTCGTGGCCAATTTTCTATCGCTTCAATCTTGCTGGGGTCCACCGCAATCCCGCTCCCCGAAATGATGTGCCCCAGAAATGCCACTTGTTCCAACCAGAATTCACATTTCTTAAATTTAGCGAACAACTGTTTCTCCCGAAGGATTCCAAGGACCGTCCTCAGATGTTCCTCGTGTTCCTCCGTCTTCGAGTATACGAGGATATCGTCGATAAATACGATAACGAAACGGTCTAGGAACTCCTTAAATACTCGGTTCATCAGATCAATGAAAGCAGCAGGAGCATTCGTTAGCCCGAATGGCATGACCAAGAATTCGTAGTGGCCGTACCTCGTGCTGAACGCAGTCTTGGGAACATCTGCCTCACGGATCTTTAATTGATGATAGCCGGAACGGAGGTCGATCTTTGAGAATATCGTCGCCCCTTGGAGTTGGTCGAATAAATCGTCTATCCTCGGTAAGGGGTACTTGTTCTTTATCGTGATTTTATTGAGTTCACGATAATCTATACACAATCTCATCGACCCGTCTTTCTTCTTGACAAAAAGTACCGGGGCTCCCCAGGGCGAGAAACTGGGTTGAATGAAACCCTTCTGCAATAATTCCTCCAGTTGCTCTTTCAACTCCCGCAGTTCATCCGGTGCTAGCCGATACGGGGCTTTAGAAATAGGGGCAGCTCCGGGCACAAGATCGATTACGAATTCAATTTCCCGATTCAGCGGTAATCCCGGGAGATCCTCGGGAAACACATCGGGATACTCCTTCACTATAGGAACTTCCTCTAGTTTTGGCTGAGGAGATTCTTCGGCTGTCACCGCAAAGACCAGAAATGCTTCGCAACCCGTGTTTACGAGTCGCTGAGCTTTCAAGGCAGAAATCCTAGGGATTGATTTATTGTTCGTCTTTCCCGAAAATTCAAACTTGCCTCCCTCGGTCGATTGAAACCTAACTACTTTCTTCGCACAATCTATGATTGCTCCGTACTTCGAGAGCCAATCCATCCCGAATATGATGTCGTAATCATTTATCGGAATCACTATCAAATCTACATTCAATTCCCGACCCTCAATTCTCACGGGACAGTTTTCTACTACCAGGTTCGTTCTAGTTGGGTCTCCGTGGGGCAAGGAAACTATATAGTTGCACAATGAAGGGGTAGGATATATTCCCGCCCGGGTCACAAAACTGGCCGACACAAACGAGTGTGTGGCTCCAGAGTCAATTAGAATGGAAGATGGTACGTGAAAGATATTCAACGTACCAGTCACTACGGCTGGATTCGCCTCCGCCTCCTCGTTTGTCATTGTGAAAACCCTCGCAGGTACGGGTGGAGGTCGGATCAATTTCTGTGGTTGATTCTGTAACTGAGGCTGACCTTCCGTGCAGTTCCGTGCAGTTCCGCACCGAAAGCACTGCAGATTCTGCGTCGGTCGGGATCCGTAGCAGATACCGAAGTGGTTTCGCCCACACTGCTGGCACTGTGGCGCTGGCATCGCTGGTCGATAGGGAACGTTGGTTGGTCCCTGGCTAAAGTTCGGGCGCCACATCTGTTGGCCTGGTCGATTGCCTTTGTTCTTCGGGCCATTGCCGAAGAATGAGCGCTTCTGACTGCTACCTCCTTGTTGAGCCTCCCTCTTTCTGTTCACTTCCTGAGCTTCTCTCACTACTCCTTCAGCTTGTTCGGCTATCAACGCACGCTCTGTCGCTTGCCGAAATTCCAACTGTCTCACGCCCGCCACACTAAGGTCTCGATAGAATTCCGGCTTTAGTCCCCGAAGGAATCTCGTAACTTTCAGAGCATTCGTTGCTACGAGATGAGGAGCGAAGCGGGATAACTCCTCGAACTTGCGAATGTATTCTGCAACTGGCATTCGCCCTTGTTTCAGGTTCATGAACTCATACATGCGCTGCTCTTGGTCGTGAGCAGTGAAGTACTTTTCATAGAACAGTTCCCTAAAGCGCTCCCACGACATAGTAGCAGAATCTTCTAACACCTTCACGGTGTTCCACCAGAACCGCGCGCTTCCCCGAAGCAGGGAAACGGCACATAGCACCTTCTCATTGTTCGTTACGCGACTATAGACAAACAGATCTTCAACAGTGCCGATCCAGTCCTCGGCCACCGCAGGGTTGGCGGCCTCGGCGAAGTTAGGGGGATTTAGTTTCCGGAATCTGTCCCCAATGATTTCCACACGATCAGGCAGTGGGGAGGAACGACGCTCGGATGAGCTCCGATGATTGATTAGATCATGGATTTGTTCTGACTGACGTTGGATTAGTTCAGTCAAACGTTGGATGGTATCGCGCTCACGAGTTGGGGACTCAGGTTCGTCCCGCCGACTAGTCTCACCTACGAACTCTCGTCTCGGTCGTCCTCTCGACATTTTCCAAATACTATAACACATAAGTGAGCACATAAGTATCACATAGTCACGTCAGCACACAACACCTACAGGCGAGGCTGGTTCTCCCGGCTTCTGAGCGGCGGTACATGGACAGTCTTCAGAACCTAAAACCTAACGCTCTGATACCACCTGTCGCGACCCTACTTCCTAATTAGAATAATTGGCGGATTTCCGCAACAGAAGTCGCGGAGGACCCGATTTATTAAAAACTTTCAAATGAAATAATATACATTATATATATATATATATATCAAAAGTCGTTTTTTTTTTACAAAAGCGTCATATCTACACACCGGGCCGAAGCCCCAAAATCTATCCCCACTAAACTAAACTACGCCTCTCCACAGGTCGCGTCCCATGTACCGCTCCGCACTCAAAAGCCCGTGGAGTCACCGCCGCCAGCCCGCCTACAGCGAACCCTGACACCCATCGGTGTCGGGCGCAGTCTCACCTATAAAATAAAACCCTGAGCAAAAACGCCCAGTAGGTGGTAGTAAAATCATGCAATGCATATGCGTGCGTGCACTCAACCCAATCCCATGTCCTCACACATGAAATATGCACGCTCGACCTATCTCACATCTCATCACATATCAGGGCCCTAGGCTAGACTCGGCACCCACGCGCGCATGGCAAGGTACGCCATAATCATGCGGTAGCCCACGCCGGCCGTGCCGGGTCGCTCCTTCCGCACCAAATCTCAACCCGACGGTGTTACACCTTGGTGTAACTCCCCGAGTAGTTTACCACTACCCAGGTAGACAGGAATCTCACATCTGTCTGCCGTCCCTGAGCCAATATAATAATGGTGGTGTGCACCTCGGGTGGCTCAATCCCGAGTAGATGGGTGTCGCAAACCCCCTCTCCCACCAGGTGCCCTATCGAGTCTAAACCTGACTACCAACATCGGTAACTCTTCCCCACTCATCCGACACCGTAAGGCGTCACCGTATAAATACGGTACACCATTACTCTCACCCGTGCATGTCGTGATATGCATATAAAAAATCAATCACATGAACACATCACATTTCATAAAATCGTAAATAATAAAACACAGAAAATATTATATTTTTATTAAAATCCGTACTAGGCCGAAGGTTTGAAATTCCAAAAATAGTATTTTTATAATTTAAAATATGGGTTAGGGATGAAAGTTGAAGATGATATTGATTGATACTGTTTTAGGGTTTTTGGTAAAAGTCGGGCGATTTAAGTTGTGCAGTAGAAAAATGTCGAGATAGTTAATAGATGGATTTCGAAATGAATTATAAAAGATGTCGAGTTACCTATTACAAAAGATGTCGAGCTGCATAATTGATAGATGTCGAAACGTATAGTGAAGGGACTCGACATTTCTAAGGTTCGTATATCGACATTTATAGTTGTTTTGAGAGTCTCGACATTGTGTAAGAATTTCGACATTTATTCTTTGTTCAATTATGTGCCACGACATTTTACAATGATGTCGACTTTTACAAGGAATGATGAGCTCGACATTTTCTATTTTACTAGAGCTCGACATTTTTAAGTAAGAGCACGACATTTTCTATTTCACTAGAGCTCGACATTTTTAAGTAAGAGCTCGACATTTTCTATTATATCGACATTCTATAAAAGTTTCGACATTTAGTATAAGATATCGACATTTTTGTTAGAGGCCTCGACATTCTTCGCTCGACATTTTTGGTATGTCTCGACATTTCTATTATCTCGACATTCTATAAAAGTTTTGACATTTTGTATAAGATATCGACATTTTTCAGAAATTTAACAAGTTCTTCGTCGCTCAACCCATAATCTAAATCATCAATCAAGAACTCATATTTTGAGTTCGAAATCACATTGAAACACATAGCAACATGCCACGAAAATTATAAAGATTATAAGACTTAAGAATATGAAATCGAATGGCCTTCCAATCGACTTCTAACCATTTTACGGAAATTAATATACTTTAAAAGGGTTTGTAGGGGTATAAACCACCTACCTTTCCTCCAAGCTAAGTTTAATTAATTTCCCGAGCTGCAAATCGAACCGAGCTAATCAACTCCCACCTCTAGTTTCGCCCGTCACTTCCTATGCTTTAAACTTACTAATCGTTAAACCATGTACAAGCTTAATGAATTGTCGAAGCTTTCTAAGTTTTAATTAGGTTTCTTACCTCTTTTTCCACGTTAGTTTGATGGCTCCCAATTGATGTTTTTTGTTGCTTTTCTTCTAATGTTCTTCACGTCGATTAAAGGTTGGCAAGTGAGGGTTTTCTTTCCCCTTTTTTTTTTCTTTGGTTTCGTTGGTTTCAACAAGTCTCAAATGAGGTTTTTATTTTCGTCCTTCCCCTCTAACACGTTTTCCCACTTGACCATAATGATTATGTTTAGGATAAATAGCTAAATGGGGTATGGTTCTCAACGTGACTTTTCCCATAAATCAAGGAACTTCCATACTTATCTCCATCCTAACTCACTTGGGCCCTTAATTCACTTAGTTGGGCTTTTACTAACTTAATTTGGACCTTTATAATTTATTTTGGTGTCTAATACCTGTTTTTTTTTTTATTACTTGGGGTTTCTAAACATTTCCGCCCCCCCCCCCCCCCGGCCCAAATTAATATTTTTCGGCTCGCTCCCAAAAATTCGGTTTCGTTCGAAAATAACCTTTATTAATTTCGAACGTTACAAAAATAATCCCGTATTAATTTTACGGGTATTACAGTCGATGCCTTCCTGTTGATTGTATCCCTTCGCAACTAGCCTTGCTTTGTTCCGAATCACTTCACCATCTTCATTTTTCTTGTTCTTGAATACCCATTTAGTTCCGTCAATTGTTTTCCCATATGGACGGGGTCCCAAGGTACACACTTGAAGACGTTCGAATTGATTTATTTCCTCTTGCATCGCAATTGTCCAATCCGGGTCTCGAAGTGCGTCTGCTACCTTAGTAGGTTCATTTTGGCTCAGGAAGCAACTGAAAAGACTGTGTTGACGACGTGTCCTCACACCATCCGAAGGATCGCCATTTATCTGATCAACCGAGTGACCTCTAGTCCACTTGCACTCATGAGGCAAGGCTGAAGTCGATACGTCAGCCATCTGTGGGCCTGGATTTCCTGTAGTCTCTGATTGATCAATTGTCCGAGGAAGTTCCAATTCTGCACTTGGATCGATCGTCTCTGATGATACTTCCTCGAGGACCACTGTAGGTTCTACGTTGTTCTGTGGCAATTCTGAATCGGGTGGGGTAGAGACGTGAGATGAACGGTCTTGTTGGGTGGAGAATCCACTTCAGGCGTAATAGTGCATGACCGATATAGTGGTTCGAAGAGAGAATCCAAATCGTCTAATACAAGTCTCGTTGCTTCTTCTGACATTGACTTCGAAGTTGTTGCCATCTTCTGTTGGTTTTGTGCCAACACACCAGTGATTACGGGTTTTGAGATGTAGTCTTCAGAAACCAACGGGTTGAGCACGGGTCCTGAACTGAGTTGAGCAGGAACCATCGAGTTAGGTACGGGTCCTGGACTGAGGTGACCAAAAGCCATTTGTGCCACTTCGTGGAAAGTCACATTATAGCTTTCCTTAATTGTTCGGTTGGACTTGAGGTATACTCGGTACGCTTTTGATGTTGAAGAATACCCGACGAAAGTTGCTTCGAATGCTTTAGGGTCGAACTTAGCACGATGCTCTCTGTCATTTGCCACAAAGCACTTGCACCCGAAGACTTTAAGGAATGAGATGTTGGGCACTCTATTATTCACAATCTCGTACGGAGTTGAACCGTTTGTGAACCACCGTCCTGTTTTGAGTGAAACAAGCGGTATTGATTGCTTCAGCCCATAGAAAGTGTGGAAGTCCTGAATGGATCAGCATTGTACGAGCTGCTTCCAATAGTGTTCGGTTTTTCCTTTCAACGACCCCATTTTGCTGAGGTGTCTTGGCGGCTGAAAATTGTTCACTTATTCCAAGTTTCTGATAAAATGCACTGAGGTGGTTGTTCTTGAACTCAGTGCCATTGTCTGTTCGAATAACTTGGATAGTCTGTTGCAGCAGATTTTGAGTAGTGTTCACAAAATTGATAATCAAGTCACCGGTCTCATCTTTGATTCGGAGGAACTTAGTCCACGTGTAGCGAGAGTAGTCATCGACGATAACTAGCACATACTTGCGTTCATTGATACTCTGTGTCTGCATTGGCCCACAGAGGTCCATGTGGATTAATTCCAATTGGCGCGAAGTAGAAGCAATTTGCTTGACATGATGGGACGCTTCATTTTTCCTAATTAACATGCCGAACATTGATGCTCCATTTGTAGTGGTATAGTTGGAAGACCGCGAACCAACTTTTTCGTTGAAAGACGTTGGAGAGCTTTCATATTTAGATGAGACAGTCGTTGATGCCATAGGCTGTTCCTCTGTAAATCTATCTGAGAGATGAGGCATACAGCTGTCGAGGGCCGCACGGACATCAGGTTGATCGTGTAAAGATTGGATTTCCGAAGTCCTTGAAGGAGTTCTGTGTCCTGACTATCCAAAATTCTGCATCGGTCAGCATGAAAGACCACCTGGAATCCTTTGTCACAGAACTGTCCTATGCTGAACAAGTTATGGCGGAGGCCTTCGACATACAAGACATCTTTTATTGTCAGATTCTCCAGAATGATATCTCCAAATCCAAGAATTGGAGCTGAGTCATTGTTTCCGAATCTGACTTTGCCGTTCGGTCGGTCTTTGTAGTTGCTCAGCAGCGCTTGTTTACCAGGCATGTGTGTGGAGCAACCAGAGTCGAGGTACCACACATGATGGATCTGCAAAAACAAATTAGAGAGCTTTAGGTACCAACTTAAGTATGGGTCCTCTCAGATTAGCAGATTTAGTGTTGGGTTCAGATGTGATTCCTAAGTTTTTATTCGGAGGAATTTTAATAACCCATTCCATTTTTGGAGAAGTGGGTTTGGATTTTGCCTCTATAGGAGACTTGGCCTTTTTGGCATTTGTCGTCCTTGGCGGAGATTTAGGAACCCATTTTGGTTGAACCTTGCAGGGAAGGTTAATTTCAGCACGTACAAATTCTTTGGAAGTTTTGACCGAGGAAAAGATCTTTTCTTTTGATAATCTCCTAAGGTGCTTGGGGGACTCAATCTTTGTGGGATACCTTAGGTAAGTACAGGCGTGTACAGCGACATAAGCTTTCTTTATGGCTGGATATTGTTTCCTACGGGTCTTCCTTGTGGCATACGGGTCTTCCTTGTGGCATTTGTTTCAGAATTATTATTAGTAATTTTCGAGGTAGAGCCTATTTTGAAATTTTCGCTTCTAAACGTGATCGGCTGAAGTGAACAAGAAGAAGCAATTATTTTGAACGTAGAAATGGCTCTTTTATTACTACGAGTGTCGTTTATTTTAACAGAAGGAGTAAAATTTTTAGTAACATGCAAATCCACTGGCTCTTTCTTTATTTTAGAACTAGACACTCTCGCCTTCATTTTCAGTGCCGGCCCTACGCTCCCTGTGCCGGCCCTACGCTCAATTTTTCAATTTTCACGCTTTTTGAAATAGCATGAGAGGTAGTTTGGGAGGATGAGGAAGCCTTGAGATTTTCCAACTCCTTATAGAATTTTTTCTTTTCAGCTTCGAAATTCTCTCTTTCTTTATCTAGTTTTGCTTGTGACTCCTCTATCTGTTTTATGATAAGGGGGTTGTAGAGAGAATTTTGATAATTAACCTTTTTGTGTTCCTCGTAGTGTTCTTCAGAGTCAGGAGGTAATACTTGAACTAAATCACTGACGGATGTTAAGGATGGTTTCCTATTTTTGTCCTTTTCATTTAGTTCATTATATTCAAAGGGGATCTCAGGCCCATGAGAGGCTTGTTCAATGGATGAATCGAACTTATTTCATACGTTGATTCCGTAATGTTTCTAAGAGAGGTTACAGCTAAACTCATGTTCTTAATATCATACATTCCCTTCTTCCTTAAAATGTGTGGGTTAGTGTAACCTATGCTTTCTATTGGATTATAGAACTCTATATCCTTGTGCTTGTTCAAGAATATCGTCTGTTCGGAATGTCTCCTACGCGTAAGAAGATCATCTAATATTTTAATTTTAGTATATAACTTCCTGCGTTCCTCAGTTAGGAGAGCATAATTATTTTCTACCGTTAGTTTAGCGGCTTGACAGGCATCTAGTTCCTTGCTAAGCTCACTAACCTTAGCATTTGATGTTCCTAATTCAGCCTCTAAGTTAGTGATCTTAGTGGTAGCTTCGGTTATCCTACAATTTAAGGTGGCTTTCTCGTTGAGATTCCTAACCAAACAATTGTAGTTATTTGCTAGCCTATCTTCTAATTCTTTAATCTTTTCACTATGCTGTCCTAATTGAGTTTGACTAGTCTATCTAGAATGTAAGCTCTTAGTAAGTTCTTCTACTTTTGCACTAGAGCTCCTAAGGTCTGATTCGAGACTATCTATCTTCTCCTGAGATCTCTCAAGTTTATTCTCTACTTCCTTTATACTTTTCTGCTCACGTTTCATGTTAGCATATTGAGTTTGATATGATTCTAACATGGTCAATAATATGGATGTAGAGACTACCTCTTTTGACGAGGTGGATGCGTTGTCGTCATCCGTCTGAGTGGATGTTTCGGCGTCTGATTCATTGCCGAGACTGACCATGAGAGCTAGATTCTCTTCTTCAGAACTCGACGTGTCCTCGAGCCATTGGTCCTGTTCGGCCATGAGAGCTACTCCAGCTTCCTTCTGTTTCGTCAATTGGAGCTTCCTGGAGTAGTAGTTTGCATCTCTTTTCTTTGGAAGAGTGCACTCTCTGGCGATGTGACCTGGCTTGCCACAATTGAAGCATCTGTTAGCTTCCTTAGGACTATTGACCTCGAAGCTCTCTGGTGCACGTTATTTGTTCTTAGAGGTTGTAGTCCGGAGTCTATTGGCAGAGGTTGAAGACTTCTTCTTGAAGTACTTCTTGCTCATCATTTGTCCTATGAGAGCTAACTGCTTTCCTAGAGCTTTCAAATTCGGCTCAACGTCTGAGTCTGACTCTTCTTCCGACTCTGAAGGTGAAGGAGGCCTAACGATCTTTTCCTTTCTTGATCTTGAGCTCCTCTTCTCAGAGACTAAGGCAACAGTGTCTTCGGTCTGTTTGCCTTTCTGCTCTTTGAGAATCTCGCTGATATCATCCTCATGCTGAGCAAGATTGTCGAACACGGCATGGACATCCAACTCCTCAAGATCTTTATTTTGTCGAATCTGAGTGGATATTTTCTTCCATTCCGCGGGCAGAGAAGATAGAAATCTGATGTTCGTCTCCATGTTGGTCTTCGTTATTTCTATCTTCCTCATCTCGTTGAGAAGAGTGAGGTATCTTCCATTCCGCCCGATTCATGAAATACTTCAGTCGGTTTTGGTTATTTTAAGTCTTAGAATATATTAATAATTTCATGCATAAGGAGTTTCGATCGAAAAGAAAAAATCGCCGAGCTAGATAAATTGTGAGTTAAGGAATTTAAGTGGTCAAATCGGGCGAAATCTATTTTAGGTAAGAGGACTTTCGCCGTGCTATATAAATTAACTTAGGATCGGACGAATCAACCTTAGGAATGTAAACTTTCGCCGTGTTATCTAGCACTACAAAGAATCGGGCGATTTTAACGAATTATGATCGAGCGACTTGGAGACTAGATAATCGGACGATTCAAGTGCTAAATAATCGGGCGATACTGCTTTCGCCGAGAAATTTTATAAATAAGGGTTGACCCAATTTTGACTAATGTTAAATAAACTATCGGGCGAAATTAAATTAGGTTCAAAATCGGGCGACATCTGTATTGACCAACAATCGGGCGATTCGAATAATACAGTGTGATTGACCAGTCTCTTTTGAAATAGGTATCTAACTTAGGCATTCTTAGGAACTATACTGATACTTTAATATTTTTATTTAAGGGTCGAAAAATTAGGAATTTTTCTCGAAGAAGTAAGCTAAGTTAGCGTGGAGACATGTAAGTGGGAATTTTCAACTACAACACATAATTTATTTGTATGTGCTTGAATCACGTGACTATGTGCTTGGGTGTTTATATTAGTATGTGAATTACTTGACATGCTTCTGCATGATAAGTGCTTACGATATTAATTCACATTGCATATTCATGTGCATGCACGAGACATTTGGGATTTATGTGAGATGAGCATGCACAGTATTTATCGCCCGAGGGCGAAGGATATTTGCCGATATAGGCATTTGATGTCGACTCGCAGTTGAGTCAGGGCTACTTCTATGGCACCATGACGGCGTGGTGCGTCGTCGATTAAATTATATAAATTTGGGCTAATGCCCTGATAGCGGAGGGATGCGACCTGGAGGGTGTGACCTGGGAATGAGCGACCTAGGGGGAAACCCCAGCGTAGGCTACCGGTGTGGGCCACCGCACGGCAGAGGGGACAACCTGGGAGGGTGCGACCTAGGGAAACCTAGCGTAGGCTACCCAGCGTAGGTCGCTGCCACGTTTATCCGTGTTGGATTAGAGCTCTTTATGGTGCATAGCAAGTTAGCCGAGGGCCTTGAGAGATATGAGATTGAGTTTGATTTACGAGGTGTGAGATGCATTGGGGCGGATGCCTTTGCGGGGTTTTCACGTTCACGACATTGCATATCCCTACTTACTGAGCTTTATAGCTCACCCCTTACTTTATGTGTCGTAGGTGCGCACGACCACGGTACGTGATCGCTTTCGATGGCAAGGCTTACCTTTTGAAGCTTCAGGCGACTTGTGGGGGTGGTGTGTACATAGATGCGACCTGTGTGGCGGGCGCTACGGTTTCTTTTGCTGCGTCTATGTAACCCTCCTATGTATTTAGGTCTGGGGTGACATTTTGACTTGTACAGAATGATATTCCTTTATATAAAAGTAAAAATTTTATACGCCTTTCGGGTACTTTCCATTTTATTTATTAATAGTCACGTAATCTAGTGTCATAAATGAGTAGTAAATGGCGGGGCGCCACACTGAAGGAACTAAATAAAAAAAACAATTGCTATAGAATCTAGATTATCAGCTACAATGCCAACGAGGATCTTTAGTGTACAATTCAACAATATCATCATCGTAACAACAGTGACAAGCGAGTCAACCACTGTAACGGAATGGATTCAGCAAGTTGACGTCTCCGTCCCAACACTGGTTGGCCTCGACGTAGAGTGTAGGCCGGTTTGGACTCGCGGCATAGTCAACAAATCAGCAACTTTGCAATTGTGCATCGATCGTAAATGCATCATCATCCAGCTAGCTCATCTCGACGAAATCGGTGGATCACTCAAGAATTTCATGTTAAACCCAAATGTCACCTTCGTCGGCGTTGGCGTTGCGGAAGATATGGCGAAACTAGTCCGCGACAACGCGTTGTTTAACAACGGGAATGTTGTCGACGTGGCATCTGTTGCAAAAGCACGCTAGCCCCCGGGGTATTTTCGAGGATCGGGATTGAAATAACTAGCTTGGATGGTTTGTGGGATGGTGATGAGTAAGCCCAAAAACGTGACTTTGAGCAATTGGGAGAACAGAGTTCTTAGCTACGCTCAGATAGAGTATGCATGTATCGATGCCTTTGTTTCTTACAAGATCGTGTACCATCTTCTCAGAGTAGTGAATGCAAACCAATCGGTCTAACGCCTTCACTGTTAATGTTTGCAAACTTACCTTTCAAAGGTTTACCTACGTAAATTTGTGATTACATCGTGCAGTCTTACATTCTTACGAACTTAAACACATTGGCATTCCAGCGGCAAATTTACATTCATAAAATTCACCCAAATTCACATTTTCCAAAGATTTGCCACACGACTGAATTATCCAATCATAGAAAGATTTTACTTCACAGTGGTGACAAAGATTTACAATGAACTTAACATTTTTCCAAAATACACGACTGAAAGCTACTGTATTTATATGTAACATTTCTATCTTAGGTACTATGTAATACAAGAGTGAAAACTACACGACTGAAAGAGAGGATACTGAAAAGTAGGCGACTGAATCCTCAAACATCATCGCAGACTGTAGTTAAATAAGAACAAACAATAAAAGATTATCAACAGTATCTACTCCATAATGGATGGATATATATTATAACCTATATGGACTTATTTACTTATTGGGTCGTCAGGGCAAAAAACCCAATACAAATTCATTCGGCCAAATAAATAACATTGTCATTCATACCTATCGTTATAAAGCTAAAGCAATTATTGTTTGTCTGAAACAGAAGCCAGGCCCTAAATAAGAAAATCAAAAGAACGCTTGCAATCAAAGACGAAGCTTCATTCTTTGCCACTCGCTCGGCGGAGTGGAATGCTGATGAAGAAGACTTGAGACCTAGACAGAGCAGTTGGGCTCATATCTCAGCAGAACAGACTTAATCTGGGTGACACGTTCGTGCGCTCACCCAATAAAGAAGACATATCTGACTGACCAACGAATTGAAAGAGGAACTTCTCCAACACTTACAAGCAACCAATCCCTACGAACGACGCAGAGGCTGAAGAGAGTGGTACAATGGAATCTGTTGCAAATTCTTGCCGAAATCGAAAAATTCACTGGCCAATCGCCTTATCTTTGAGTATCTGTTCATTTTTTTGTTCTAGCTAGCTTCAATTCGTGTTTTGATAATTTTGTTGTATATTTATTAACTTCTTAAGAGATGAATAAAAGAGAGACAAAAATTTACGTGGAAAACCCCTTTTTACTTGGGGTAAAAACCACGAGCGAGGTAGAAATTTATTACTGGGGTAAAAACATGGGTTACAACCTGTCAATCTATAAAGGAGAAAAACATACACTATCTCTCTTTATAGTCGGAGCATATACTGAACAAACCCTCTATTTTTCTTTTCTACCTCTATCTTATTTTTCTCTCTAATTTTGTATACTAATTACAACATCAAATGGCATGTATTTATAGGAAATCTCTAGCTAGCCAAATGAGATCACATAGCACTCCATTTTCTTTTTTTCATGTACCACATGTTAGCACTCCATTGTAGTATTATTATTTTTTTCATTTATCACATTTAGAATACCTAGGTTGACAATCTCCCACTTGAAGATTTGATTGAAGCGCAATCAGATCTTCACACCATTCTCCTAGCTCGCCTTTGCATTACTTAGATTCTGTCAATCCACATGAAGAACGACACCATACAAACTTGTCCACAGGAATTGTTTTGGTCATGTAGTCTGCAGATTTTGCTGTCATTTATTTTAAATAATGTCATTATAATTTTTACGTTTAGCAAAAAAAAAAAAAAAAAAGATCGCATTATACATTATAGATTTTTTTATTTAACATGCGGCATAATATCTAAGGAGTGTATTGTGTACAATACCAACGTTCATATGATCGTCTTCGGTAGTGCAAAGTAAATGAAGTCTTCCATATTAGTGGTCAATAGTGCAAATAAAATATATGATGAAAAATCGCACGACTATGATTAATTAGACGACTGCTTCAATAGCAGTCGTGAAAAAAGACACAATGCAATATTATTTGATATTTTTACGCGTATAAAAAAAATGATTTGACATTCTTTTCAATACACAACTGAAAAGTTATGGCCCAGATCAAGTAAAATTAATTTTTAATATATCTTAAATAATTTGTAATGTATAATGCAATATGTTTTATATTATTACACGAACACAATATTTTACATTCTTGACAATGTCTTCCTTTTCATTAACACTGAAGATATAAATGTGCCTAAGAGGGGGGGTGAATTAGGCTTTTAAAAACTTTATGCTTCTTTTCACAAATATTAAATGTGGTGACTTAGATATGCCTACTGATGTTTGTAACTAGTATGTCCGATATATCCTAGTAACGTCGGATGTGCGTCGGGTCTGTCTCACCGCGATAAAGAAATAACTGAAAAGTAAATGCGAGACAGGATTTTTATAGAGGTTATATCCCCAACTGGGGTTTACTCCTCTCCTTGGAATTTGCTTCCCAAGAGTTTAACCAATCACTATAATGCACCGTAGCTGGATACAAAACTGATTGGTTAGCCCAATACACAACCGAAACAAGTCGAACACTAGACACTACTAGGTTACCACACGCCGAGTTTCGTTCCTCGGAATCTCCTTGATCCCGACAGACACAGCTCGCTACCGAAGGGCCCCCGGACTTGTCCTTCCCTTCACGTGTGCGTAAACGTCGACCTTGCCTCCTTGGTATTGCTCACGTCCGAAGACAACACGTCCGAAGACAGAATATATGGCAGGGATGATGGAATATCTGATGAATCACTCGCTCAGTGATGGATAGGCAAGTTAAAGTTCTGGTAGGCAGAAAGCTATCGCAAGTGAAACGCTCAGGAATATCTTAGTATCTCTCTGCTAAAAAATCTCTCGTAGGCTTAGATTCGCAAATTCTCTGTTCTGTTCTCTGTACTTCGAAAGTCTGAAGTGCAGTTCATATAAATCCTTTTCTAATAGCACTTCACATGGAAAGTCATATCAAACAATAATCACCAAATCAAGCATAGTTTCCATGTAGCTTTAGAATCAATCATACCATATAAATCATGCTTCTAATACATCGTCACAACGGTCATATAGCACATTAAAGCATGATTATATTCCATATAAAGCTCAATTTTCGTACTCAAGCAATTTCAACCATTTCGCATATATTTTCCATATCGAAATTTTCCATAAGTGATTCCCTGCTATCAGTTCCTAGTAACGAGTACTTTAGATTTACTTTCCAAGTATGGCACATAAGATAGCAAGACATAAGCACGTTTTCCATGTACAGCTCATAGCATTTAATCAATATATTTACCATGTTTAGCACAAGAATCAGATCAGAGCTTACATAAATCGATTTTTCACATCATGGCACAACTTTCCTTAATTCAGAGATCTCACCCGTTATAGCACATACCATATAAGAGCATCTTATCCATAAGGTTAATCAAATCAAATCTTTCCTAAATATAATAATCCAATCAGCACAAGGAAAGATATCAATTAAATATTTCGCATTTAATTCAGTGCAAGGCAAGCAAGGATCGTGCATATGATTTTCGTCCAGGAATAAACTGGTATCAACGGATATATCACTTTCCATATATAAACAGCATATTTTCCATATATAGCTCAGTAGGATATCTCATGCATTATTTCCATATATAGCACAGAACGATATATCCTATCTCATGGACTGTCTATAACACGCGATCACATAGTTCCATCAAATCATCACAAAATCACATGCAATTCAAATATTCAACACTTTAACAATTTATAGCTCATACACAATGCATGGACGAATATTATCATGAACTTAGACGTTTTATTTTTCCCAAATCGAATTGCTTATTTTATAGACCTAACGTCATTACAATTACATCGTTCATCAAAACTTTCTAACATGTATGGACCAAAAAGGTCAACAAACACGTTATCAATAAACAACCCGTGCACGGGTCTAAACCTAGTATTATTTAATTTTTAAACATGAGGCGCAGCAAAGGTACGTTCAAAGTGGATCCGTGAGTTGCGACTGAGAATAAAACCACATATAGCATTTTTTCTACAAACTGTAAAGTAAACCCTCAAGACTTGACAAAAAAATTCTTTCTCACCATATGATAAACTCTTGCCCGAATGTGTGAAAGATCACTGGTTTGCTTGTCAACATTAGCAGCGACGTTCAAGTGATTAAGCGTTGGGTTCTTCAATGAGCGAGCATTTTGGGTTTTCGATTCACTATTTTTCAGGTTTACGACGTGGGGTTTATCTAATTTTCTTTCTTTCTGATTTATAAGGGAATAAGAAATAAGGGGATTTGATGGCTAAATCACTCATGTCGTCGTCGTCGCCACCGTTCAGAATTAACTGTGTTAAGGTGGTGAGGACGGCGTTAATATTATTAGTGTGTTTATTGTTAATTTACAACGTGGAGAGGCTTTCCCTGACAAATTCAAGTGCATTGCTGAATTCTTGCCCAATTTGTTCTTGCGATTGCGAGGAACAGCCCTCAATTACTCTGCCTCAAGGTGAGACACAGTAGTTGTTTCTTTGAAGTATATATAATTATTTTCTTGTTTTTGGGCATTTGTTTTGTGTTTCCTTTTGAGCATTTCTCATTTGTTGGATTCTAATTTGTGATTTCCTTCTTTATTCCAATGGTAGTTGACAGATGGTATCTTTTGTGATTGTCAATGGCGTTATGTGGAAAAATTATCGATTTGAATGGTACATTTGCCTTTTAGTGAATTGTTTTAGCAGATTGATGTCACTGTGGTTTATATGTATGAAATATATTAATTACAATGTATATCACTTGCCTTAGAGTTCGTCTTAACGACTTACGATACCATGTTTTTCCCCCATTAAAGTGGAACTAGTCACTAATATTGTGCTCTTACATTTCGTGGCGCTAATAAACTGGAGTAGTAGAGGAAAGGCATGCGTCTATGAATGCTGTTCACATAAGCAGTGTGGCATTCATTTAGTTTGGAACAAAAGAACTTCAATCCTTGTAGTAGTTTGGGGATTTGGCAATTTCTTAGCTCTTGAAGACAAAAAGTAAATTGTTATTCGATAATTCACTGGCATGAAAGTCTATTTAAGAAAGATCGTGGGTAGAAATTTGTTTGGTAACATTAGTTTACTTTCAAGAATAATTGTCGATGGCCAGCGAAGAAATCGATAGGGTACATTAAGACGAATGATGATATGTTGTTTTAGAAGTTCTATTTCCTGCGAATTGATAATTGAAGTTAGACTCCTACAGTTGTTACCTCAAATCTAAATTACGTTTAGCCTTATTAGCGATCATTTATGATCTTATTAACCGCTGTTTCCCATTTAAGATGTCTGAAAATCTTCGGTCGACGTTTGCCAATTAGGTAGTTACCCATACGAATCTTTCAGCATCTCATTGCTTAAGAAGAATACGTACGACTCTCTTCTGTTGCTTATACGCTATTACTTTCTCATCGCTAATATATCTCCTTTTCTTCTTCATGGCTTTGCAGTCGCCATCGATAGCTCATTTGCAGGTTAGAAAATATTTAAACTTTTCTTCGCTTTCAATGATATCTGTAAGAATTCCTCTTTTTTCTTTTTTCTGGACATGGTTGTAGATTGTGGTAAAGATGACCCCGAAATTCACGAAGAAATGAAGAAGGACATCGTAGCTCTACTAACCGAGGAAATAAGCCTACACAAAAACGTAATCAACGAAAGGCTAATGCGCATAATGCGGTTATCCATAGCTGCAAAGAGAGCTTCTTCTCACTACCGAAAAGAAGCAGAAAAGTGCGACGTTGGGGTTGAAATGTGCGAACAATCGAGAGAAAATGCCGAAGTAGCGCTATCAGAAGAGCGCAAAGTCACGGCTATGTGGATGAGTAGGGCCCACGAGTACGGATGGAAAGATGAGTCCGATGATTTTTTGTAAGGACCGTTACCGAGTTCTTATTCTTTTCCACGCTTCATTACTCTCTCCTAGTGATTGATTTTTGTGTTTTTTCGTTTACGTCGTGTTTATCTTGCGCGCTTGTATAGTTCGATGCGTGGCGTTCAATTCGGGCTTTTTTTTTCTTGTCGGGAGTTTATGTACATCGGTGAATGGCTCATTATTTTTATTATTTTCGATATTAGGGATGGTGGTGTTGTAAAGACACTTGAATTAAATTGTTGCAATTTAGGACGATAATTGAAGCAGCTTATTATAATGATGCAGAAGGTTGTATGGAGTTTAGAACTTGTAAGCGGGTAAGGGAACAGATATTTTATTGATGAAATAAGCAAACACAAACAAGGTCTGAAAAAGCTTAACAAAGTATAGTTGATAAGTAGAGCTGTCAAACGGGCCCGCGGGCCCGCCCGCCCCACACGGGCCGCGGGCTTTGGCGGGGCGAGCCCAGTGGGCCGCACGGCGGCCCGGCGGGCTTTGGCCCAAAAATAAATATATATAATTATAATAAATAATAAAATTTATAAATAAATTATATTGATTTTGATATTTTTTGAGTTTTTAATAACATAAATAATTAATATTAAAAAGTTAATTAAATTATATATATTTTCCAAGTATAATTCTTTAATTTTTTTATTTCCCTTTTTTATATTATTTTTATCTATTTTTATTATTTTTTTCTCATTTTTTCAAATTTTTATTATTTTTCTTTTTTTTTTTTTTAAAATTGGCGGGTTAAGCGCGCCAGGCCCGCTACCCGCCTGCAGGCGGGGCGGGTCTTCATTTGCCAGGCCCGCCAATAGGCGGGCTTGCCCGCGCCCGCCCCGCCAGTGGCGGGTTACGGGCCGGCACGCCCCGCCGACCCGTTTTGCAGCTCTATTGATAATGATAAGGCTTACAAGAAATATAGAAGTGTGATCCCCTTACTGCATATTACCTATTACCTATATTATTCTCACAAAAAATATTATTCAATATTCCCCAAACATTCACGCTCGAGTGGTCCATCTTCTTTTATTGTTGACCGGCTCTTCCTTTACTCTAACTCTCCACCTCCTAGCCCTGCGTCAGTTTCCCCTGCTGAGGAGAACTCGCCAACGAGTTCATCGTTGTCGCTATGGTAAGGAAATAAGTCTCGTACGTTAAAGGTCGGGTGAGTGTGGATATCGGCTGGGAGTTCAATTTTGTATGCATTGTAGTTGATCTTCTGCAAGATCTTACAAGGGTGTAATACATGGGTCCTGCGAGTAAGTTGGCCAATAAATTTGCATACATCTTACGTGCTTATAAGTTGGCCAATAAAATACTAGCTTAATCACCTAGTTGTCAGCTCAAGCACAATTCTCTAAACATAATGCTTGTCAAATAAACTAAAGTAACATGAGTAAGTGTTCGAATAAGAAAACCAAAAGATAGGGAAGAACCCTCATAAACCTAAACACAACTACAAGAAAGAAAAGAGAAGTCAAGAGTTGTGCCAATCAAGGATTCATAATAGTTCAACTTGCGGACCTTTGGAAAGAAAAATAACACTTATAACCTAGGTGATTTCAGTAAAAGTTGTTTAGTTACTATACTAACATCGATTAATGAAGCTCATAGAATCTCCATGTACCATAGACGGCCGAAGCTCTAGTTAGAAGAGTGGATCCCTAATTATGTGAATTAAGACATGCTTAAGTTAGAATCGCATTGAAAAGGAAATTATTTTATGTACAAAAGCATGTTCTAGGGTTTGTTATTAAATTCCTAGTGAAAGCAAATGATTTCAGAATGGAAGAAACCCTAAAACTCATAAAAAGGTTAAGTTCGAATAGATGAGATGAATATTGAAGAAAGCTTTCGTCGAAATGGAATTAATACATAACAATCGGCCGAAAGTTGGAACTTCATGGTGTTAGGAATGTAGCGATTGACACATGGAAGAAAACCCTCGACGATTCTACTCCTCAAGTCGGGCGATTGGTCTACAAATGCTAAATCAGACAACGCAAGGCAAGTAATCAGACAAATTAAGGTCCACGTGGCACACGGCGAAACTAAGACTGAAATGGAACAAATCGGGCAGTCCAAAGGATATGATAAGAACTCCACGACTATAGGTGTTGAAGGTGATCAAATCAGGTGATTTGGATGCTAGGAGGAATCGGGAGAAACTCATTTTAGCACATGATGAATCGGACTAAAGGATAAAGCGGCGAAAGTGAGTTCAAATCATGTTCAATCGGCGATTTTAGGTGTGGGAGAATTCGGCGATTTGGTTGAATTAAACAACATTGGTTTCGACCGAAACCTGAGTCCATATTCCAAGAAATCGGACGATTGGAAGGTGTTATGAATCGGGCGAACGTTAGCATATAAAGGAACTGTAATGGACTTAACCCTAACTTAGCTTAGGCTAGCATTGAGTGAATTAGGGTTTAGTAAATTAGTATAATCGATAGTTAAAGTAAATTATTTCGTCATAGTCTTCTAATTTAAATGTTATACTGATATATTAATATTTTTATTTAAGGACCGAAAAAATAGGAATTTCACGGAGCGATAAATTATTTAGCTTGGACGATAGTTAAGTTGGAATTTCAACTACAACACATAAATTATTTGTACGAGCATGAATTACGTGACTATCTGCTTCTATGAATTATTACGCGACGTGAATTAATTGCTATATATGATAACATGGCATGAATTACAGTATATTTTGCATGAGCACCGGCATGAGCATACACGGCATGCATGAGAATTATGAGACTAGCGTATGCATAGTATAATATCGCTTGAAAGCGATGAATATTTGCCGATATAGGCATTTGATGTCGACTCACAGTTCAGTGAGGAGAGCTTCTATGGCACCATGACGGCCCGGTACGTCATCGGAAATATATTTATTATTTGGAGAAAATGCCGTGAATTGCGGTAGGTGCGACCTAGAGGAGGCGATCCGAGGGTGGGAGCGACACCAACGGTATCTCTGGTGTTGGCGACCTCAGAGTGAGCTACCAGCGTGAGCGTCCGCGGAACAGCAAGTACCCATTGGGCCGAATGGCGGATCGTCATACATCTCTGTGCGAATTGTGCCGAAATGTGTGACTAGTACTTTGTGGTTCGTCACCATTGTGGATTGCTGGACAAATTGTCCTTATTGGATTTGAGCTCTGAAAATGGTGCATAGTAAGTTAGTTGAGGGCCCTGAGAGATATGAGATTCGTTTGATCCTGCTAGGGTCTGAATGCATTGGCACGGATGCCTTTGCAAATGTGACACGTGCACGACACGCATGATTCCTACTTACTGTAGCTCATCCCATGTTTTATGTGTTGTAGGTGCGCACGACCATGGTATGTGGTCGCTTATGATGGCAAGGCTTACTTTTGAAACTTCCAGAAACTTTTGAGGGTGGTGTGTACATGAATGCGACCCGTGGGGCGGAAGTTAGGATTTCTTTTGTTGAAATTAGAAAACCATCCTAATTAGGTTGGAAATGATATTTAATATGTACAGGACGAATTCCTTTAGCCACGTAAGTTAGCGTTAGAAATGGTAAGTAAATGGCGGGGCGCCACGGGTGGTATCAGAACTTCGATTGAAGGTTGTGTAGACTGTTCATGTACACACACTCAAAAGCGTGGAAGCAGCCTTGCTAGTAAGTATTCAATTTCTGTGAATTTTTGTTTGTGTTGCATAATTTATTGGCCGTAGGGACTATCAGGGTAGATAAAAATGGGTAGAACAAGAGGTGAAAATAGTGGGGGTTCGGATCGTGGTGAGGAACCCACAACCCCGACAGATAATCGTGATACCACTATCCTACAACTCACGGAGCTAGTACGCCAGCAATCTACTCAGATACAAAAACTAGTACAACAGCGAAACTCTGAGGGGCAACAGAATAGCAGACTTTTCCAAGCAGAAAGGATCAAAATTGTTGGGGAAAGATTTCGCAAACTCAATGCCCCTACATTCGAGGACGCCATCGACCCCACATCTACCGAAGACTGGATAAGGACCTTACAAAGCATGTTCCAGATAGCAGAATTCCTGATACCACTATCCTACAACTCACGGAGCTAGTACGCCAGCAATCTACTCAGATACAAAAACTAGTACAACAGCGAAACTCTGAGGGGCAACAGAATAGCGGACTTTTCCAAGCAGAAAGGATCAAAATTGTTGGGGAAAGATTACGCAAACTCAATCCCCCTACATTCGAGGACGCCATCGACCCCACATCTACCCGAAGACTGGATAAGGACCTTACAAAGCATGTTCCAGATAGCAGAAGTCCTGAAGAAGAGAAGGTTCTATACGTTGCATTTCTGTTACAAGGAAGTGCATGCCATTGGTGGGATACCATCTTAGCTATTGAAGACCCAATAACGATGACGTGGGATCTTCAAGGAGAGGAGCAAATACTTTACTGCTCCAGTGTGAGCCTAGTGAATGAACGAATTTATCAACCTACAGCAGGGAACAATGACGGTAGTTGAATATATCAAAATGTTCGAACAGCTGTCTAGGTTTGCCACGCAGATGGTGAGCACCGACACTCTGAAGATAGAACGTTTTCTTGAAGGCCTGAAGCCAGAGCTGTATCGCGATGTAGATATGGCTGGAATTTAGGGAGTTTCATATGCCCAAGCTGCAGAAAGGGCCTTAGTTGCTGAGCGTGCAGAGATTCGAATCATTCAAAAGCTCAAGAAGCAAAGAGAAAATTTGTACAAGTGCACAGTGGAGTGGAGGAAGCCAAAAGAACCAATTTTTCTCAAACGGCCCGAGGCTTAATTTTTCAGAAGAAACCCGAACCACCCCAGCAGTTTAATCCGAATCAGAGGAGACCCACAATGGCACCCATTTGCCCGAAATGTACTTGCAGACATTTGCGTCTCAGAAAACGCCAGCTGCTTTAGGTGTGGCAAATCAGGCCATTTTGCAAGAGCATGCCCCGGAAAGCATCTGGAAGTCAAGCGACTGTACAGGCCTGGCCAACAACAGTACCTGCCCGAGTATACACGATAACATCCGAGGAGGCTGACACAGACCCATCAGTAGTAGCAGGTACCTTATCTATCCACCATATCCCGACATGCATACTAATAGACTCAGGGCCACACATTCATTTGCATCATCAAGTACGTGGCGATACTCGGGATTACACCTAATATAACTATTTCGGTTGGGGCTTGGACCCGAACTGGTTTAGTCTTACAAAATTGCCCAGTACTAGTTAATGATAGTGAACTACCCGTAGACCTTATGGTTATCCCTATGAACGATTATGAAGTAATCCTAGGGATGGGCTGGCTGTCTAAGTATGGAGCTGAGATTAATTGTAACCAAGTCACATTCAGTACAGAGAGAAGTGAACCCTTTACCTTTACTGGAGTAATCAAAAGTAAAGGTATCTCTAAGATTTTAGCATTAAAGGTGCACGTCTAATCAAGGCAGGATGTAAAGCCTACATTGCTGTGACATCAGAAGAGCGTCAAATTCCGAAACTAGAAGAGCTTCCAGTGGCACGAGAATTTCCCGACGTTTTCCAAGAAGATTTACCAGGACTCCCTCCTGATCGTGAAATCCAGTTCACGATTGATTTAATACTCGGAGCTGCACCTATTTCAAAAGCTCCTTATCGATTAGCTCCAACCGAAATGAAAGAACTGAAGGAACAATTGGATGAGTTGCTGCAGAAGGGATTTATTCAGCCAAGCTTTTCACCCTGGGGAGCGCACCGGTTCTATTTGTCAAGAAGAAAGATAGATCGACGCGGATGCATCGATTACAGAGAGTTAAATAAGATTACTATTAAGAACAAATACCCCTTCCAAGGATTGACGACCTATTAGATCAATTACAAGGAACAACGGTGTTCTCGAAGATTGACTTGCGATCAGGATATCATCAGTTGAAGATTCGCGAAGAAGATATTCCAAACATGGCCTTCAGCACTTGATATGGGCACTATGAGTTCCTAGTCATGCCATTCGGACTGACTAATGTGCCCGCAGCTTCATGGATTTAATGGACCATATATTTAAACCATTCCTAGACAAGTTCGTCATTAATCATCGATGGCATCCTCATCTATTCAAAGACGCCTGAGAAACATGAGCAACACCTGAGAATTGTTCTCAAAATACTACGAGAGAAGCAGTTATATGCTAAGTTCAAGAAATGTGAATTTTGGCTTGAACAAGTCGCGTTTCTTGGACATATCATTTCGGGAGCAGGAATTCTGATAGACCCGAGCAAGATAGAAGCTATCAACAATTGGCCGCAACTGACGAACGTAACGAAAGTACGAAATTTTCTTGGATTGGCGAGATACTACAGAAAATTCATCAAAGACTTTTCGAGGATCACATAAACATTGACGAAGCTGACCAGGAAGAATACTCCATTCCATTGGAGTGATGAGTGCGAGCAAAGCTTTCAAGAACTGAAAAGACGACTCACCTCGGCCCCAGTTTTAACAATACCTGCAGGGACCGGAGGATTCTCCCTATATAGCGATGCATCAAAGAAGGGACTGGGATGCGTTCTAATGCAAAATGGAAATAGGCCTCACGACAGCTAAGGATTACGAGAAGAATTACCCAACACACGATCTGGAACTCGCAACAGTTGTTTTTGCTCTGAGATCTGGAGGCATTATCTGTACGGCGAACGCTGTGAAATTTTCACAGACCATAATACTTTTCACTCAGAAGGAGTTAAATATGAGACATCGGCGATGGATAGAATTGGTTAAAGATTATGACTGCGTAATTAGTCACCATTCTGGAAAGCCAACGTAGTGGCGGATGCTTTAAGCCAAAAAATTGCAAGTGTGGAGTTGCAACGACTCAAAATAGAAATTGTATCAGTGGGCGAAGTTGAAGCACGAGTAGCAGCGTTAACCCTCCGACCAACATTAATGGAACAAATAACGTGCAAGAGACCGATGAACTATGTCTAAAGCGAAAGAAACACCACCTGAACAGAGACCATCAGATTATGAGATACGAGAAGATGGAAGTTTATACTACAGAGATCACATATATATTCCCAATGACACGGAGCTTCGGAAGACAATTATGACGAAAGCACATGGCACGGTTTACTCAATCCACCCAGGAGTGACGAAGATGTATAGAGTCTTACGAACCAAATATTGGTGGCCAGGAATGAAAAGAGAAATAGCGACGTTTGTACGCCAATGTCTGACTTGCCAATAGATAAAGGCAGAGCACCAATGATCGGCAGGAACTTTGCAATCCCTACCAGTACCTGGATGGAAGTGGGACCACATTACAATGGACTTCGTCGTCGCCCTGCCGAAAACTGTGAAAGGCCACGATGCTATTTGGGTCATAGTTGATAGGTTGACCAAGATCGCTCACTTTCTGCCAATCAGTTCAACCTTTAATTTTAAATGATACGCAGAACTGTACATTCAAGAAATCATTCAACTTCATGGAGTACCAATGTTGATAGTTTCTGATAGAGACTCGAGGTTTCTATCTAAGTTCTCGATGAGCTTACAAAAGGCCATGGGGACCAAGCTATCTTTCAGTACGGATTACCATCCCCAAACAGACGGCCAGTTGGAACGAACCACCCAGACACTGGAGGACATGTTGAGAGCCTGCATGCTCGACTTCAAAGGGAGTTGGAGCTGATATCTTCCACTGATCGAGTTTTCATAAAATAACAGTTACCACGCAACAATCGGAATGGCTCCATACGAATCACTATACGGGTGCAAGTGTAGATCTCCAATCCATTGGGATGAGGTTGGAGAACGAGTGATATTAGAACTCGGCCTAGTACAAGAAATGACGGAAGCCATCATTAAAATACGAGAAAGAATGAAAACGGCTCAAAACAGGCAGAAAAGTTACGCAGGTCAGAATCGTAGACCCTTAGAATTTGCAATAAACGATTGGGTATTCTTAAAAGTATCCCCAATGAAAGGCATAAAGCGGTTCGGCAAGAAAAGCAAGTTGAGCCCAAGGCATAGGACCGTTTTGAATACTGAAGAAAGTTGGTGAAGTTGCATATCAACTGGAATTACCGAATTCCTTTGCACAATGCATGATGTGTCTCACGTGTCGACTTTGCAAAAATACATAGCAAATCCTAGCCATGTATTGAATAACGAAGTTTACCACCAACAACTCATGCTAGATCTAAGGTATGAGGAGAAGCCGATAGAATCCTAATGTATGACATAAAACAATTACGGAATAAAGAGATTTCGTTAGTAAAGGTGCTCTGGCAGAATCAGCCCACATAGGAAGACATGGAAACGAGAGGATGATATGAGGAATCGCTGCCCTGAGCTATTTCTCCTTGCTTCATTTCAGGAGCGAATCCCTTTTAAGGGGGAGGATATAATACCCGTGTCCCGCGAGTAAGTTGGTCAATAAATTTGCATATATATTCGTTTTTATGTGATTGCATATTATATGTTTATTTAACTGTGTGCTAAGCACTATATGATCTAAGTGTAATAATAGGACTTAGATTTGGCTAACATTTATATAGGGCATGAACTAGTTTTCAATCAATTGAAATTAAAGACCAAGATTCAATTGATTGAACAATAGATCGGACAATCATAATATAAATATTGAAGAACCAATGAAGAACTACATTCAGTCGATTATGATTAGAAAAAAAAAACTTAGACAACCCCAAATGATAGTTTCAGCCGATAGTAATAAGTATTAAATAAGAAAGGAAGTCTTTAAATTTTGATTTCGCTGAGCTTGGTAAGAATCGGCCAATTTCAAAACTAAAAAATGTGAAATTGCCGAGTAAGTGAAGGTGGAGTTTAATCGGCCGATTGTTGAGCATAGTATGGAGAGAATTCGACCAATCATAAGTAGATAAATTTAAAGAACAAAAAGGCACGTAAGAATTCCTTAACTTAGGAGGAAAAATACTAGCTTAATCACCTAGTTGTCAACTCTGTTAGGTCCTCGATTATCAACTCCTAGATCATAGATTTGAAATCTAAGGCAATCGATTAGAATTGTTAAGAATTAGATTTCGATCGAAAACTTGCTTAGAGAGCTTCGAGAGAGATTTCGCTGGAGAAAGTTTTCTGAATTTCTCTCTCTAGAATATGATTTGCAAGCCTTTCGGATCAATTGACTAAAATTCTCTGTTAAGCACAATGTGTACAAATGTATTTATACCAAACAAACTTGGTATAAATAACAAACAAGTCCTAATCTAAGGACAAATACAAATAAACTCCCTAATTACAAGGACACCTAATAAAATCAAAGCACAGTTACAAATGGTATTCTACATTCTCCCCCTTTCTGCTTGATTGCTCTTCCGCGCTATATGTCCTCGTTGGGCGTACTATGACCTGCGTCCTGTGCAAGCCTAGCGCGTGCTCGAAATTCCTTAGAGTGTTAGCTCCAAGCACTCCTCGATGACTTCAAGGAGTTCCATCAAGAGGGGTTGCTCTCTAACGAACCTGTGAAGCTTCAGCATAGTTTCTCTGTTGATCTCTTCCAATCTCTTCTCTATATTCTGTCTTTCCGCTCTATGACATAGAAGGGAGTTGGAAGACCGTCTTTCGTGCAGTAGACGCTTAGCAGCTAACAGATTGGGGATAATTACTTGAAATGACTCTTCAGTTATCCTTTTGGAATCCCCAGCCTCATATATGGTCCAAGATGGATTAGCATCCAGAGATAAGTCAATCTCTTCTGCTGATCCCAGTGAGAGATGCCTTTGAGCTCGAACTCGTTCAACTGCTTGACTTTGTTTGGTTACCTCCATATGTGTTCATGAACTTCCTCAAGGAATGGGATCTCAATTCGAATATTCTCCCACGGCGTGTCGATTTGAATAGTCCCAGGCATTTGTCTTTTAGGGGAATCCGCTAGTTGTGCAATTGTCTCTGGAAGCCTTGGGGGTTCTTGTTCATGATATTCACCTTAATGAAGTTCTTTGTCTTCTATCAGAACTAAGTCGACCGAAGCTTGTTGCAAGAAGTGTCGAACGTCCTTGACTCGTTTTCTTTGATGCACATCGGGCATAGTGTGGGTTATCCACTATCCTTCGAATATGTATTTGTCGAGGAACTCGTGTGGGTTGACACCATGTCCAGATGTTCTTGATTGGTCTGGAGCGATCGAGGTTGGAGTTTCTTGAGTTTGCGCCAAGGTTACGAGCATGGCGGCACTTGCTTCTTCTTTCGGGAGTAAAGGGCTTTGGTGTAGATCATTGGTGGTCTGGAAGGAGGCATCCTTAGGTTGAATGTTGGAGGTTCAATTTTGGTTAGTGTTTCGGTGGTGCGGTGCGTGGTGGTGGTTGTTTGTGTAGTAGTGGGTTGGGTTTCAACGACTCCAGCGCTTGTCTGCGTTGCGCCCAAACCTTTTCATTGACCTTCTCCTTGTCCACTGGAAGATGTCCTAGGCCTCTTCTCGCTTTCGACGGTCCTAATCGTCAGGGTCTTCATGTTGGCATCTTGAGCGGAGCTTTTGGCCTCGTCAGGAATGAGTAGGTGGCTCAGGATGATCCACGAGACGCCTGTATAAGGATTCTTACTGGGGCGTCTGAGTGGGAAGGCCTATGAGGCGGGCAAGTAGAATATCGTGGAGTTCAGTGATGGGTATGGTGTATGGGTTAATGAGGATGAATGAGTGTATGAGAGGGTCGGTGGGTGAGGGTTGTGGGGTTGGAAGGTTAGCTTGTGCAAGTGCCCTCTGAGACGTGTGTTTTCCCAGTGTCGCGACGGGACGTTCGATGGCTGCCAGCACTCTCTCCATCATTTTGTCTTCAAGGGATCTGATGGCCGCAGAGAGGGCTGTCTGAAAATGCGCTTTAGTCACAAACAAGACAATCGCCTCCGTAGATGGACCAGGTCGACTGATGTCGCCTGTTGTCAACCGTTGAGCTAACACCGGCTCCTCAGGCTGGCTCATAGTCACTTTAGGTTGTGACTGTCCAAGACTTCCATCCAGTCTTTGACTCGAATCTGGAAGTTTCTCATCTATGAATGTTGGGGCAGGTTCAGATTGAACGTGCGTATCAGACACCAGTTGGATTGGGCCAGTAATGAGTGGATTCTGGGCTTCGGCCTCAGCACTTGGAGTGATAACGAGTATCGTGTCTGATGTAGAAGAGACAGCTGTGGTGACGGGCTCGGAGATAGGGAGGTGCGTCGTGGAACCCGTCGGGTCAGTTGAACCTCCTCGTCAGAATTCGTGGCTTCGGATGAGGTAGCTGTATGAGGAGTCAGTTCCCTTTCAACAACCTCATGGCTTCGGCTGTCCGCTGAGGCTCGTGAGGAGTGATTGTGGGGATCACGACCTCTGGTTCAGGCATAGTAGCCTGTGGTGGTGGACTGTGCCCCGTTTCTGCTTTCGGCCGTGCTTCTTGTTGAAGGATCTTCTCAATAGACCCTTGGAACACGCCAATATTGATGGGCACTTCAGCACCGAGTGCTTGTTGTGGAGCCTCGAGTTCCAACTCTGGTTCCACTGGATCGATCAGCATGGCATCTGGATCAGGTAGTTGAGCTTCTTGAGTTGGAGGTTCCTGTTCAAGCTCTTGATCCACTTGATCCATCAACTCGGCCTTAGGGCTAGGTTGGTGCTGTTGTTGAGGAGGGCTCACATTGAAGTTTGTCGGGGGCCCTCGAATCATTTGCTCTGTGAGATGATTCTCTCGGCAATATAGCCTATAAACGTCTCCCGAAGGGTCGGCAAGACAAAGCAGCTCGAATGGGATCGGCATTGACGGCTGATCAAGATCTGTGAGCCTGGGATTGTAAAAGAACTTGAGTCTCGAGGGTTGGAAGTTCCCTTCAGGAGGTAGACGGGGGATGTTCTCGTGCATCTAAATGATTTGTCTGATGATGACGTTGTCCACCGAGCATATGGGACATTAATCAATCTCTTGTTCTCTTTCTGTCTGATCTGCTAGATCGTTCCAGATTAGTTGGGCGAAATCGTAATTCCACGAGAACGCTATGTCGTGGAAAATGCGAGAATGTTGTCGTTGCCTTTGTCGAAACCGACGTGCTTCGGCGACAGACACTCGTTGATAATTCCAAACAGTGTCTTCCAAGGATGCGGGATGCCATTACTCTGGACTTGTGCGAGCTTGGTGAGCGGTGGACGGTATCCCATTCGGAGAAAGTCACGCACCTCTCTGCATCCGAAGGCAGAGGGTCATAGTTGAGGCTGAAGGGTAGGTCTAGGACGAGCCCAAAATCATCCTTGCTGAAGCTGATGTGTCTCGTCCCGAGTATCGTGGTGAATCGGTAGGTTCCATCAACTATGAGACTCTTTATTCTTTCCCAAAATTGCTGGTGATAGACCATAGGCACGGATGCCGTCGCCGTGAGCGCGTGCCAGAGGGGATGGCCTTGTAGTATGGACACAATTATCTCGTCCGGACACCTAAAGATAGTCATGTCGAGTTGAAAGTTGGTTAACTGAACCTTGAGGCACAGGTTCTTACCATAAATGTGGTTGTAAGCGGGGTAGTGATCAATCTGAAAGACAATTTAGAAAACCAAAACATTAGTTCAAAAATTAAATTGAGTCGAAATTTAATTCCGTCAAACCGTAATACTCTATCATTTCACATCATATTTGATGAATATGTAATTCGGCACATAGGTACGGAAGTGAACTAAGTAATTGGTATTTAGTAATGGAATTTTCGGAAGTTGAAGATAAAGTCTATAAAGTTCCGTTCGAAAATTATTCTAAGTGTTAAATCATAAAACCAAGCACTGTTCACTCCGTTCTTTTTATCGCTCGAGAGTTGAAATCCTCAATTTAATAGCCTAAGTGTGAATTTTGAATCCAAGTATCCGTTCTAATTTGCGATCGAAAAAATTTTATTCGCTAGGACTGCTACAGTGGAAAAGACTTAGAGAAAATTTTCTATGTGTTTGAACTTATGGCGTGGTACTGTAGACGAGAAATTTTACGATCGAGAAAAATTTCCGTGTAAATTTAAGATCGAGAAAATTGAGTTCTGTGTAAATTTATGATCGAGAATTTTTTTGCGCGTGTATAAAAATTTCCGTCGTGAAAGTTATCGAGCGAGAAAGTATTTCGATTTGAAAGTCGATTTTCGCTGCGAAGTTTGTCGATCGAGAAAGATGTCAACGAGAACCTAAGTCATCTGACGAGAAAATTTTCAATCGAACAAAATTAACGCTGCATTTTTTATGATCGAGAAATTTTAACGTCGAAAAATTAATTCTATCGCCCCCTAAAAATTTTACGACCGAGAACAAAATTGAAATCGAAATTACTATTGTCGATGATAAGTTTTGCGCTCGTAACTTAATTACATCATTGTTACCTATTCCACTCAGTAATCTTCCGCTCGCATAACATCAAAATTACATTTATCGATTGTAAGTATTTGCGATCTACGTTATTTATCTTGTTTACTAAGTCAAAAATTTAGCGATCGAATATCTTTTATGATGCAAATAGTAACTCGATCAAATTGAAATTCGATTGAAACTGTTTGCGATCAAGAAAGTTCTTCGACGCCTTTAAACGTTTAAAACCCAGGTGTAGTCGATCTTTCAATCGAGCTCTAAAATGCAGATAATCGAAACAATATACCTAGAACGATCGAAACCCTTGAAATATGCTCGGACGCAGATTTTAACCCAGATAAACACAGAATACAGGTCTAAATCTCATCGAACTAGCATTTTGGTCGAACAGTCGAAAATCTACTCACAGAATCAAGCGAAAGACTATATAATGTAGATGAGAACGAGGTTTAATCACACATAAATACCTAATAAGCGTCGATTCTACCTTAGAAAGACGAAAATCAGTTGAGAATTGAAAGAATGGTTGGATTTTGAAATTCGTCTTTACTGTTGAGTTTGTTGCAAGACAAACTTTATCGACGAAGTGATTTTGCGATTGGGGTTTTATGCGTGTAATTAGGGATTTCGACTGCAGAAAGTTACTTTTTCGAATTGGGCTGATTAGACGTTTTCGACACGAAGATGAATCAGGCCCAAAACTATTTGCGCTTGAGAAACTTAAGATCGAAAAATGAATTTCGAGTCCAGTTTTTTTATTGTAATTTTTCCTAAGTTTTCAGATTGAACCCTAGTTCAATTAAAAACCACATAATTGCTCCCCCTAAGTATGAAAATAAATGCAATTAACTCCCTGCAATTCTGAATGGTGACATCTGGCTCCATAGTTGAATTTTGAAAATATGCAATACTTAGAGCAAAAATGTCGAGAATATTAGAGTTGATTTGGAAGCAATATTGCTAATCAGGCGCCCCCTGAAATTTGTTTCGGAAAATCTGTTAAATTCAAATCCATAAAACACGTTAACGATCAAAATGTCCTACCAACCAAAATTTAAACCAATGTCGTGCACTCCAAATCTTGAAAATTTGTTCATACTTAGAAAAAGATCGTCAAAAATATTTGGAGCTCAAGGCATAAATTTTGTAAATGCCCCCCCTCAAATATTACACCGAAATTGATTTAGCATGTACTTCTAGATGATATAATCAAGTGCTAAATCAGTAACAAGCAATGTAGACAATTTAGCTTAGATACATGGTCCCTAATCATGTAATTATAATTTGCGCGAGGATATGAGCAAGAACAAAATAATTGCATTTTTTCGATTCAGAGTAGTTGCAAAATCAGATTGCATATCAAAGTTTGCGAATTCTAATTAATTTTTTCTCCTTTGTTTTATTAAACAAGTTAACAATATAATAAACATATATATTCATATATATTTATTAATATGTATATTATATATATATATTTTTTAAATTTCCTTATGTATACTAATATATTAATAGTATGGGGTCATTTTGCTTCGATCACCGTCACGCATAAAATTTCACAAGACATTTGAAAGATATTATGCCGTCAAGTCATGTCGTCAAACTAGAGTCCTAAGTTCATAGAATGACCCGTTCCAACAACTCTCACTATGTTCGCTCTAGCATTCTATTATTTGTACCTTGGGATTATTTATATCAATCAAGTCAACACATGCAATATTAAGTCAATTTACCTGTGACCGAGGCTCTTTTAATCATTTCACATATGCGAAAGACCGTCGATTTGGAATCAAAGGGACTTTGAAGGATTTTAATTTGGCTCTGACTTAGAATGGAAGAAACATTTTGGGATTGTGGACATAGAGTGTTCGTCTTCCTTTTCTTTAGTCTTTCTCCTTCATTGACATTTCTCTTTTCGTATCTTCTTTTGTCATTTTCATCCTTTTTAGTTTTTGTATCTGTCTAGACTTACTCAAGCTGGAGCTCTGCTTCTCTGCGAGGCTAAGAGATTATCTAAGGCAAAGTTTTCTTGTTGGTTCTCGGGCCAATACAGTGCTCCTTTTCTCTTAACCCCTAAGGAGGAGATTATCACTTTGAAGAAGTTCACAGTTATAGAATTCGAACCCAATGCCCTGCTCCTCTTCTCGTTTCCCGATATAAGACCGGATTATCGTTGGAGAAGTTCACTTCGTGGTGCTCCTCTTTCCAGCCGTTCTGACGAGCGTACGAGATTATCGATGGAGAAGTTCACAGCAAGATCCATGCCCCTCTTCTTATGATTTCAAAAAATCTCAATGCAGGTTCTTTTGTTTTTTGTGTGTTGAGCATTCCTTGTATGCGTTTTTGTAATAACCGTAAAATTTAATTACGGGATTTACAATAATTAATGGTATAGAGTAGTTAATTAGAAACCTTGTTGGATTAATTAGACAAAGATGTTAAGACAATAGGAGAATAAGTATGTCACGCAATTTATTTTGTAATAAATATACTATTATTTTAGTACTTTACATGGCTTATGTGTGTGTTATGTGAATTACATGATATATGTGTTACAGCCATATATAAATGCCTATATGTTAGGTACTATTAGGGTAACTAACCAAGTAGAGGAATTAATTGAAATTAGGTTAGTTGTTGATTTTAGGGTTTCTAGTACATGACATGCTAACCTAGAAGATTTGATTTAATACCTTAAGTTCTCTTTAGGTCCAAGTACTAGAAATAATAAGGTACTAATAGAAAGGTTATTTAAGCCTAAAAGGGGGCCATCGAAACATAGTTAGAAAAGAATTATTGAAGACTTAAAGATATACACATATATATACACGGTAGCAATTGTTTAGTCGCTAAGGAACCTTAAAGAATCAATAGAATAATATGTATTACATAGATGTTGATAAAGATAAGGCTCACTAGGTATTGATGTCATTTAGGCATTTTTATACGCAAGATCTAGTATGGATAAGAATAGAATTTACTCATTATTAACAATGAACCATCGAAAACCCTAAGCAAGGAGAAGAAAGGAGATCAATCGGTAAAGAACGAATTTGAACTCGGGGAAAGGTATAAGTTTTACCATAACTTTTATATGTTTAACTAGTAGTTTAACATACCCCAAGCATGTTGAGTAGAAATAGCTACATACGATTAAAGTTGTATAGTTCTAATTTTTGGTAAACTTCGAGCATATTTACAGTTCTTATAGAATTTATACTGCTTTTAAGAAATAGGGTTTTCAATTGGAAGTTAGATTATCTAAGGAATGATGAACGATGATATAATCTTCCCAAATGATAAACCTCGAAGCCATAGTAATTTTTAGGAATTAAATTCGAAGTTGGAGTAGACATTGAGATACATGTCGAAAGGTTTAAGATGGTAGTGTCGAAATGTTTAAGAGTGTAGACATCGAAATCTTTGTGTTATCCCAAGAACAATTATCGAAATCTCATATGCTGTATTGAAATGTGTTTTGAAAATATCGAGGTTTAATGTTCAAGTGAGAACTATATCTAGGTCCCTAGTATAGTGGAGATCTATGTGCAATGACAAAAATATAGAAATTATATATCATATCGAATTTGTAATGCTTAGTTTGAAACTCAAGATCTTGACAAAAAATGGATATCGACATTTAATATAACTCGAGATCCACCTTATAACCATATCGAGATGTATTTTGGAAATGTCGAGATTTTTGGTCTATTGTAGTGTGTGGAATGTCGAGATCTATCCATAGCAAAATTACTTAACAAAGCTCGAAATCTATCCTATATTATATATTGTATATATATCGAGATCTTGTTAAGGATTGATTTCAAAATGTTGCATGAATCTCGAGATGTATTTAATCCAAGCATGTCGAAATCTTTTAATCCCTAATATCATGAATATCGAGATCCACTCTATAATTCATATCGAAATCTTGTGTAGTATTAGATGTCGAAGCCTTTATATATATATAACCCCCAAGTCATATTGCTCGAGATTTGTGTTTATTATGTCGAAATTTATATCAAGATACATGTCGATATTTTAATACATCTCGAGATCCCCTAATAACATAAATTCGGGATCTATCTCTGAAATTGTATTTCTCAGTTTAGGTTAAGTTCTAAATTTTGGGATTTTGAAATTATAAAAGTCGAAACTAGGGCCTGAGCATAGGAAATGAGTGAAATCTAGATAGTCTTAACCCTAACTTAATCTAGACAACTAATCAAATGATATAGGACATTTAATAAATTGGTATAGTCGAAATTTACTTCCATATAATTAGTTAATTTCATCACTGTACTGATAATATTTATTTCTTCAGAGAATCGACAGTTAGGGACTCTACCGAGTTTCATAATTGATAATAGCAGGAGGACAGGTAGGTGAAACTTTCATCTACAACACGTAACCCATTTATGTGAATATATGTGTACGTGATTCGTAGGTGAAATCCACCTACGACACGTAAACGTTTGTGTGTATTATTATGTGAATTATGTGATACTTATGTGATATTTATATGATACGTACACGACTACGTGATTATGTGAATTTCATGGATTAGGTGTTTGACATGTTTTAAATATTTTCGCACGTCATATGTAACCATGTTGCACGTCATATGCTATTGCACTGCACTGCATGCACTTGCATACCAGGTCAGTGCGAGGGGGTTGAGTACCGTACGGAACGGTAACTTTTGGGGAGTCGACGAGTGGTGTTGGTCCGTTTGTCGGATAGAGGGTGGGTGAATGCCGCTCTAAAGAGAGCTGAGTAGGCTGCCCGGGCTCTAGTAGGTACCACTCTAAAGTGACCTGAGTGGGCTGACCGAGCGATAGGATGGTGCTTGGGTGCGTGCCACACTAAAGCGACCTGAGTTGGCCGCCCGAGCGTTGGGACGTTAGAGGTTTGGGTGTATGCCGCTCTAAAGAGACCTAAGTAGGCTGCCCAATGCTCTAGTACGTACCACTCTAAAGCGACCTGAGTGGGCCGAGCGAGCGATAGGCGATGGAAAGGTTCTAGTACGTACCACTCTAAAGAGACCTGAGTGGGCAGATCGAACGTGAACCTCAACTCGGGTAAATGGGCGACTCTAAAGAGACCTGAGAAGCCTTCCCATTCTAAAGCGACCTGAGTGGGATACCCGACAATATAGTGTAGAATCACGGGGAGTCGTGGAATGTGATGAGTCGTGATTAGGGTCGAGCGTGCATTTGTGAGGTACATGAGATGGGATCGAGCGCACGCTGCATTCACGCATATTTCACCTACTGAGCAAATAGCTCAGGGATTTACGTGTTGTAGGTACCGAGCCCGACGCTGATGCGCGTCAGGCTGAGGCGGGCTGACGGCGGTGCTCCACGGACTTTTGAGGGCGGGGCTGTACATGGATGCGACCTGTGGAGCGATTAGGGTTTTGAGCGTTTTGATATTTTGGGGGCTACGGCCCGTGTAAATTCATGACGATGTAGATGACGTTAGGTATAATGTATTTTATTTAAGAAAAAGTTTTTGTCAGACGGGTCTTCCGCGACTTACGTTGCGAAAATCCGCCACAAATCAGTATTAGGAGGCGAGGGCACCACAGGTGGTATCAGAGCTTAGGTTATAGATTCTGTAGACTGTCCATGTACGGCCGCTCAAAAGCCTGGAGGATCAGCCTTGCTTACGGTATGATGTGATTATATGCCTAAAATGATATATGTGCTTATATGGCTACTTGTAGATAATAGGAATAAGAATGGCGAAAACTCGTAGAGAGAACGTAGGTAGTTCGAGTCACAGGACGAACCTGAGTCCCCAGTACATGAACGCGACTCAACGATTATGAGGCTTACGGAACTGATCCAGCGACAATCGGATCAGATTAATGCTCTTATCCAACATCAAGTTTCCTCCGTACCCCAGTCGTCTCCTCAGTATGAACGTATAGAGATCATAGGGGAACGGTTCCGAAAATTGAACCCTCCTACTTTCGAGGATGCTATTGATCCTACCGTGGCCGAAGATTGGCTGCGAACTGTTGCAGACATGTTCCTCTATAGCCGAATTCCAGAAAATGAAAGAGTGTTATGCGCTGTCTCTATGCTCCGTGGGAGCGCAAGATTTTGGTGGGACACCGTCAAAATTTTGGAGGAGCCGATGACTATGTCGTGGGAAAGTTTGAACAATTGTTCCGCGACAAGTATTTCACAACCTATGATCGAACCCAAAAGATGAATGAATTCATCAACCTCAAACAAGGCAAAAAACCCATCGCGGAATATATTCGCAAGTTTGAGGATCTGTCCCGCTTCGCCCCGCACATGGTAGCGAATGATGCCTTAAAGATCGAGCGATTTCAGGTAGGTCTCAAACCGGAGATCTACCGAGATGTTAGCATGGCAGGAACGTAAGGAGTAGCATTTGCTCAGGTGGCGGAACGAGCAATGATTGCAGAGCAAGCGGAATCCCAAATTTTGGCATCTCAGGAGGCGAAGAAGAAAATGGATAATCATCAAGGAAACGGAAGTAAGAAACGGCAGTACTTCGAAGTAGGTCCCTATATCAATCAGAATTATCGCCAGGGACCGCAAAACTAGCGACCGAGACCAAACTTGGGGCAACTAACTATCCGTTTCGACCCTCAACTATGAATCCCCAATGTCCCCAATGCGGGCGATATCATACCGGCGTTTGTTTCGGAGCCGGACCTAAATTCAACCCGCAATGTTTCTAGTGCGGAAAACTGGGACATGTTGTAAAAGACTGCCAAGAATATCGTCCCAGAAACCCAGCCCCAGTGCCAGTACGACCTCCACTGGCACCAGCCCGAGTATACGCTTTAACAAGCGAAGAAGAAGAACCGAACCCATCAAGTGACAGGTATCTCGAAATGCTTATAAGCATACTCATTCGGAGTCGCATGTTTATTTGTGTGGAATAAATGTGTGACGTAAGTGAGAATGATCCAGCTCCATTTAAGTAATCGGACTAGATGTCAGAGTTGCGCAGCGGAACTGTGATGGAAGTAGGAACAAGTATTTCTAGGAGACATAGAAAATGGACAAACGAGCCTAGATATAAGGAATTAAATGATCCTAGAAATTAGGTCACACATTTAAATGTGTCACCTAATGAAGGTGGGAATATATTCTACCTTAATAAGAGATAAATAGGAGAAAACTTTACCCGGAGTTCACCAGTCGGCGAATTTCGGGGGCGAAATTCTTTTAAGGGGGGAGGATGTAATAACCGTAAAATTTAATTACGGGATTTACAATAAAATTAATGGTAGAGAGTAGTTAATTAGAAACCTTGTTGGATTAATTAGACAAAGATGTTAAGACTATAGGAGAATAAGTATGTCACGCAATTTATTTTGTAATATATATACTATTATTTTAGTACTTTACATGGCTTATGTGTGTGTTATGTGAATTACATGATATATGTGTTACAGCCATATATAAATGCCTATATGTTAGGTACTATTAGGGTAACTAACCAAGTAGAGGAATTAATTGAAATTAGGTTAGTTGTTGATTTTAGGGTTTCTAGTACATGACATGCTAACCTAGAAGATTTGATTTAATACATTAAGTTCTCTTTAGGCCCAAGTACTAGAAATAATAAGGTACAAATAGAAAGGTTATTTAAGCCTAAAAGAGGGGCCATCGAAACATAGTTAGGAAAGAATTATTGAAGACTTAAAGATATACACATATATATACACGGTAGCAATTGTTTAGTCGTTGGGAACCTTAAAGAATCAATAGAATAATATGTATTACATGGATGTTGATAAAGATAAGGCTCACTTAGTATTGATGTCATTTAGGCATTTTTATACGCAAGATCTAGTAAGGATAAGAATAATCATTATTAACAATGAACCATCGAAAACCCTAAGCAAGGAGAAGAAAGGAGATCAATCAGTAAAGAACGAATTTGAACTCGGGGAAAGGGATAATTTTTACCATAACTTTTATATGTTTAACTAGTAGTTTAACATACCCCAAGCATGTTGAGTAGAAATAGCTACATACGATTAAAGTTGTATAGTTCTAATTTTTGGTAAACTTCGAACATATTTACAGTTCTTATAGAATTTATACTGCTTTTAAGAACTAGGGTTTTCAATTGGAAGTTAGATTATCTAAGGAATGATGAACGATGATATAATCTGCCCAAATGATAAACCTCGAAGCCATAGTAAATTTTAGGAATTAAATTCGAAGTTGGAGTAGACATTGAGATACATGTCGAAAGGTTTAAGATGGTAGTGTCGAAATGTTTAAGAGTGTAGACATCGAAATCTTTGTGTTATCCCAAGAACAATTATCGAAATCTCATATGCTGTATTGAAATGTGTTTTGAAAATATCGAGGTCTAATGTTCAAGTGAGAACTATATCGAGGTCCCTAGTATAGTGTCGAGATCTATGTGCAATGACAAAAATATAGAAATTATATATCATATCGAATTTGTAATGCTTAGTTTGAAACTCGAGATCTTGACAAAAAATGGATATCGACATTTTATATAACCCGAGATCCACCTTATAACCATATCGAGATGTATTTTGGAAATGTCGAGATTTTTGGTCTATTGTAGTGTGTGGAATGTCGAGATCTATCCATAGCAAAATTACTTAACAAAGCTCGAAATCTATCCTATATTATATATTATATATATATCGAGATCTTGTTAAGGATTGATTTCGAAATGTTGCATGAATCTCGAGATGTATTTAATCCAAGCATGTCGTAATCTTTTAATCCCTAATATCATGAATATCGAGATCCACTCTATAATTCATATCGAAATCTTGTGTAGTATTAGATGTCGAAGCCTTTATATATATATAACCCCCAAGTCATATTGCTCGAGATTTGTGTTTATTATGTCGAAATTTATATCAAGATACATGTCGATATTTTAATACATCTCGAGATCCCCTAATAACATAAATTCGGGATCTATCTCTGAAATTTTATTTCTCAGTTTAGGTTAAGTTCTAAATTTTGGGATTTCGAAATTATAAAAGTCGACACTAGGGCCTGAGCATAGCAAATGAGTGAAATCTAGATAGTCTTAACCCTAACTTAATCTAGACAAGTAATCAAGTGATATAGGACATTTAATAAATTTGTATAGTCGAAATTTACTTCCATATAATTAGTTAATTTCAACACTGTACTGATAATATTTATTTCTTCAGAGAATCTACAGTTAGGGACTCTACCTAGTTTCATAATTGATAATAGCAGGAGGACAGGTAGGTGAAACTTTCATCTACAACACGTAACCCATTTATGTGAATATATGTGTACGTGATTCGTAGGTGAAATACACCTACGACACGTAAACGTTTGTGTGTATTATTATGTGAATTATGTGATACTTATGTGATATTTATATGATACGTACATGACTACGTGATTATGTGAATTTCATTGATTAGTTGTTTGACATGTTTTAAATATTTTCGCACGTCATATGTAACCATGTTGCACGTCATATGCTATTGCACTGCACTGCATGCACTTGCATACCAGGTCAGTGCGAGGGGGTTGAGTACCGTACGGAACGGTAACGTTTGGGGAGTCGACGAGTGGTGTTGGTCCGTTTGTCGGATAGAGGGTGGGTGAATGCCGCTCTAAAGAGACCTGAGTAGGCTGCCCGGGCTCCAGTAGGTACCACTCTAAAGTGACCTGAGTGGGCTGACCGAGCGATAGGATGGTGCTTGGGTGCGTGCCACTCTAAAGCGACCTGAGTTGGCCGCCCGAGCGTTGGGACGTTAGAGGTTTGGGTGTATGCCGCTCTAAAGAGACCTGAGTAGGCTGCCCAGTGCTCTAGTACGTACCACTCTAAAGCGACCTGAGTGGGCCGAGCGAGCGATAGGCGATGGAAAGGTTCTAGTACGTACCACTCTAAAGAGACCTGAGTGGGCAGATCGAACGTGAACCTCAACTCGGGGAAATGGGCGACTCTAAAGAGACCTGAGAAGCCTTCCCATTCTAAAGCGACCTGAGTGGGATACCCAAGGGTATAGTGTAGAATCACGGGGAGTCGTGGAATGTGATGAGTCGTGATTAGGGTCGAGCGTGCATTTGTGAGGTATATGGGATGGGATCGAGCGCACGCTGCATTCACGCATATTTCACCTGCTGAGCAAATAGCTCAGGGTTTTACGTGTTGTAGGTACCGAGCCCGACGCTGATGCGCGTCAGGCTGAGGCGGGCTGACGGCGGTGCTCCACGGACTTTGAGGGCGGGGCTGTACATGGATGCGACCTGTGGAGCGATTAGGGTTTTGAGCGTTTTGATATTTTGGGGGCTACGGCCCGTGTAAATTCATGACGATGTAGATGACGTTAGGTATAATGTATTTTATTAAAGAAAACGTTTTTGTCAGACGGGTCTTCCGCGACTTACGTTGCGAAAATCCGCCACATATCAGTATTAGGAGGCGAGGGTCACCACAGGTGGTATCAGAGCTTAGGTTATAGATTATGTAGACTGTCCATGTACGGCCGCTCAAAAGCCTGGAGGATCAGCCTTGCCTATAAGATTTACGGTATGATGTGATTATATGCCTAAAATGATATATGTGCTTATGTGGCTACTTGTAGATAATAGGAATAAGAATGCCGAAAACTCGTAGAGAGAACGTAGGTAGTTCGAGTCGCAGGGACGAACCTGAGTCCCCAGTCCATGAACGCGACTCAACGATTATGAGGCTTACGGAACTGATCCAGCGACAATCGGATCAGATTAATGCTTTTATCCAACATCAAGTTTCCTCCGTACCCCAGTCGTCTCCTCAGCATGAACGTATAGAGATCATAGGGGAACGGTTCCGAAAATTGAACCCTCCTACTTTCGAGGATGCTATTGATCCTACCGTGGCCGAAGATTGGCTGCGAACTATTGCAGACATGTTCCTCTATAGCCGAATTCCAGAAAACGAAAGAGTGTTATGCGCTGTCTCTATGCTCCGCGAGAGCGCAAGATTTTGGTGGGACACCGTCAAAAGTTTGGAGGACCCGATGACTATGTCGTGGGAAAGGTTTGAACAATTGTTCCGCGACAAGTATTTCACAACCTATGATCGAACCCGAAAGATGAATGAATTCATCAACCTCAAACAAGGCAAAAAACCCATCGCGGAATATATTCGCAAGTTTGAAGAACTGTCCCGCTTCGCCCCTCACATGGTAGCGAATGATGCCTTAAAGATCGAGGGATTTCAGGTAGGTCTCAAACCGGAGATCTACCGAGATGTTAGCATGGCAGGAATGCGAGGAGTAGCATTTGCTCAGGTGGCGGAACGAGCAATGATTGCAGAGCAAGCGGAATCCCATTTGGCATCTCAGGAGGCGAAGAAGAAAATGGATAATCATCAAGGAAACGGAAGTAAGAAACGGCAGTACTTCGAAGTAGGTCACAATATCAACCAGAATTGTCGCCAGGGACCGCAAAACTAGCGACCGAGACCAAACTTGGGGCAACTAACTATCCGTTTCGACCCTCAACTATGAATCCCCAATGTCCCCAATGCGGGCGATATCATACCGGCATTTGTTTCGGAGCCGGACCTAAATTCAACCCGCAATGTTTCAAGTGCGGAAAACTGGGACATGTTGTAAAAGACTGTCAAGAATATCATCCCAGAAACCCAGCCCCAGTGCCAGTACGACCTCCACTGGCACCAGCCCGAGTATACGCTTTAACAAGCGAAGAAGAAGAACCGAACCCATCAAGGATGACAGGTATCTCGAAATGCTTATAAGCATACTCATTCGGAGTCGCATGTTTATTTGTGTGGAATAAATGTGTGACGTAAGTGAGAATGATCCCATCTCCATTTAAGTAATCGGACTAGATGTCAGAGTTGCGCAGCGGAACTGTGATGGAAGTAGGAACAAGTATTTCTAGGAGACATAGAAATGGACAAACGAGCCTAGATATAAGGAATTAAATGATCCTAGAAATTAGGTCACACATTTAAATGTGTCACCTAATGAAGGTGGGAATATATTCTACCTTAATAAGAGATAAATAGGAGAAAACTTTACCCGGAGTTCACCAGTCGGCGAATTTCGGGGGCGAAATTCTTTTAAGGGGGGAGGATGTAATAACCGTAAAATTTAATTACGAGATTTACAATAAAATTAATGGTAGAGAGTAGTTAATTAGAAACCTTGTTGGATTAATTAGACAAAGATGTTAAGACTATAGGAGAACAAGTATGTCACGCAATTTATTTTGTAATAAATATCTATTATTTTAGTACTTTACATGGCTTATGTGTGTGTTATGTGAATTACATGATATATGTGTTACAGCCATATATAAATGCCTATATGTTAGGTACTATTAGGGTAACTAACCACGTAGAGGAATTAATTGAAATTAGGTTAGTTGTTGATTTTAGGGTTTCTAGTACATGACATGCTAACCTAGAAGATTTGATTTAATACATTAAGTTCTCTTTAGGCCCAAGTACTAGAAATAATAAGGTACTAATAGAAAGGTTATTTAAGCCTAAAAGAGGGGCCATCGAAACATAGTTAGGAAAGAATTATTGAAGACTTAAAGATATACACATATATATACACGGTAGCAATTGTTTAGTCGTTAAGGAACCTTAAAGAATCAATAGAATAATATGTATTACATGGATGTTGATAAAGATAAGGCTCACTTGGTATTGATGTCATTTAGGCATTTTTATACGCAAGATCTAGTATGGATAACAATAGAATTTACTCATTATTAACAATGAACCATCGAAAACCCTAAGCAAGGAGAAGAAAGGAGATCAATCAGTAAAGAACGAATTTGAACTCGGGGAAAGGTATAATTTTTACCATAGCTTTTATATGTTTAACTAGTAGTTTAACATACCCCAAGCAGGTTGAGTAGAAATAGCTACATACGATTAAAGTTGTATAGTGAGAACTATATCGAGGTTTAATGTTCAAGTGAGAGATATATCGAGGTCCCTAGTATAGTGTCGAGATCTATGTGCAATGACAAAAATATCGAAATTATATATCATATCGAATTTGTAATGCTTAGTTTGAAACTCGAGATCTAGACAAAAAAATGGATATCGACATTTTATATAACCCGAGATCCACTTTATAACCATATCGAGATGTATTTTGAAAATGTCGAGATTTTTGGTCTATTGTAGTGTGTGGAATGTCGAGATCTATCCATAGCAAAATTACTTACCCGAGATTATATGTGACCCCTCTTTGGCCTCTTCACGGGTCATTGTGAAAATCTGACCCTATGCCGACTGTCCATAAGCTTGTCCTCCTGACTCTCCTCTTCCTGCACCAGTGTTATATGATCCTCGGCCCCTTCCCCTTCCACGATTGGTGGAGGGTCCGCTAATTCTTGATTGCTCCACTGTAGGTTGCGTTTGCGACATTGGACAATTTCTAGCCAAATATCCTCGTTGACCGCATTTGAAGCATTCGCAAGTGAGCCATCTACAAACACCCGTGTGATTTTTTCAACAATGTTCACATGCCGGTATTGGTTGAAGAATTTCGGTACCTCGTCCAACAGTTCTTGTCCCACCCATACTACTTCTGGCAGGACCACTGGATATGTTCATCGATCTCGATGGATTACCAATCTTCTTCAATTTTCCGCTCGATGATTCTTCACCTGCCCTTCTTTTACTACTTTGATAGTTTTTCGATTCTGTTTCTAACTTTTCAGCACGAATAGCTGCTGCCCTTAATCTGCCATAGGATTCCATATCAGAGGGAGTGATTCGATTTCGAATCGTATATCTAAGTCCTGCTTCGAATCTTCGACATTTGTTTCTTTCAGTGGCAACCATATGAGGAGCATAACGGGACAGCTGATTGAACAACACCTCATATTCACCTACAGATTTATTTCCTTGCTTAAGTTCCAAGAACTCCTTTTCCTTCTGATCCTTATAAACTTCTGGCATATAAGTGTCGTTGAATTCTCTTAAGAAATCCTCCCAGGTCAGCACTGGAGGTTGTACCATACTATCTGGAACTGTTTCCCACCATTCATATGCGTGCCCTTGTAAGAGTGACACTGCATAATCAAACTTCTCCTCTGGTGTACACTGCATCATATTAAAAATCCTTTATGTTCTTTTTAACCACGTTTCTGCCTCAGCAGGATCCGTTGTTCCCATAAAATCCACAGCACCCAGTTTCCTAAGCTTATCATATCGCCTTTCACGGGGAATTGTCAGGGGATTTTCACGCTCATTAAGCATAAGCGTATGAGATGAATTAGATTCAGGTACAGCCAATCTTCCTCCTTCCCCTATTGTAGGTTCATCGTGTTCTACATGCAATGGTTCACTTACTGCCCTTCTCCTAAATATGCAAAGAGAATTTCAGGGCATACCATAATAATACGCATACCATGCAAATGTCTACAGAACCTAAGACCTAGGCTCTCCACACATGTGACGTCCCGTTTTCTATTACTTTATTCGCGCAGCTGTTATATTTTTCGCATAAAATTTTTTTCGCCTTTCTACAACCATGCCTTTATACATAAACGGGAGCGTACATCTGTCTCGTCACTTTCACGCGTATTATACATATATATTAACATATCATATTTCTTATGCATCATATGAAAGACACTAATGGTTCTTATACTACATGCACACGATGAACTTAGGGGAGTAGGTGAGAGCGTAGCCGGCCAACCTTGCATCCATGCTTTCGTATGAAGATGCACTCTAAGTTGCCTGCTAGGTATCTACAGCAACTGGGAAAACGACTATTCAGAGTATGATCGCAACATGTTATTCCATTATACAAATAAACAATAAAATTGTAGCGGAAATTAATTTCTTTCTTTCATTTGCTTCCATACACATTTCTAAAGAATATACCATCGTTTGTAGAACCGTAGATTCGCAACACTCGTACTGTAAACACTTCAACTCACGTAATCATCACGTAATCAATCATCGAGGTTTCTCACATAACCATAGTCCATAAGATCATTCATGTAATCCATTGACCAATGCAAATTCTACATGATCATTTATTGCTGATACTTCCGTTATGAACCTGCTAGACTCGTACTGTTGACCCCATAGGGGCCCATGCATGGGACTCTGTAACCGTAGATATATTTTTGTGTGCCTGTACAGGACTCGGTAATCCCCCGATTTGTAGGGATGTAACCATAACTGTGTATCAAGTCGTCCGATGTCATAGCAGTCATAACGGTTTCTCTTTTCTTTATTATTCATATGCAATACTATACTTTCACTTTATATGAATATAAATTCCATACACCATCGAATCGCACATATCACACCGTAGCACATTATGGCCACGTAATTCACGTTCATTTCAAATATTACGTTTGTAAGAAGTCACCAATCATTTAATTTCACATAAAGCACATAAAAAACAGAACACATGTTGCATATCATACTCACAGTATGGCTTAAAGCCTCACTCGACTTTGTCCTTGCCTTTTCCTGAATCCGGACCTATAAAATTATTTTTATCCGTAAACACAAAATTCCTATAATGATATGCGTGCGTGACATGCGTGCTTTATTATGCATGATCGTCGTTTTTTTTTATTCCGTAACTTTCACCTTTCTATTCATTACTTATAATATATTACATTATTGGCTTAGAAGTTATATTTTGGACTAATATTGAAACCTGCATTAAAAATTGGTAACTATACTATAGCGAAAATATTTGAAAACCTTGATTTTTTTTATTTTGCTGAAACCCCTAAAAATATCGAAACTTAATAATTTCTAAAAACATTTGTATCATACCAAAGATCTTATATGAAAATAATACATATATATAAGGTTCCTCTAAAAACCCTAATTCCTATTTATATATATATATATATATGTATCGTACTATTGTATTTATATAAGTATTTTATTATTAATGATGTTGATTACTTTGAGACTAAGGAATGGTTTATTAATCATTATTAACAATGATTTTACCATTCAGCACGTATATTTGCGGTTGAATTGTGACAACAATTGGGAACTACAAGAACGTTTTTATGCTTTGAACTATATCAGTTTGATAAGAGGTCTCAAACTTCGAACTTCTCTATCGACATTTCTCTCGAAATTATCATTTTATAACTCGAAATTTCTATAGATCTCGAAATCCATTTGACCCTACTTCGAGATTCTACTTAGTCAAATCCTTTCATTTCGAAACAAATTTCGCAACTCTCATTCCATGATTAACTACCAATCTCGACATCTTGATAGTATGTACCGAGATCTTTAACTAAATATCGAGTTGAGTTTCCAATTATAATACATTCCGACATCTTAGTTAATTAGATTTCTAATCTCAATATTATAACATACATCGACATCTTATTTCGAATCCTATCACTTTCTAAATCTCGGGACCTCATTTCGAGTTTTATTAATTGATCTCGATATCAAACATATCTCAACATTTCATCCAATTAGATTTCAAAGTTTCGACATCCTATCTAATTAAATTTCAAGAATCTCGACATTATGATACACTTCGACATTTCATTTCTCTTGACTCGACATTCTAATAACATATGTCGAAAATTCAATGTAACATCGAAATCTTTAAACAACAATTGCTTTCGAAATTCTCATATACTAAAGCAAATCTTACCGAAACACTATTATATCCTAAACATCTAAAATTCATACGATCAAAATCAAAATTCTTAAGAACTTAACCCAGACTGTAAACATGTTCTTCCTATCGAAAATCAAACTTCTATTGAACAATACGAGATTTCATGTTTGTCTAATCCTACTTATGTTGATCTCAACTAAAAACATGAACTTTGTAACAAAATTCATATCTCTTTCTAGCTTGCGTTCATTTACTGCTCGAACCTTTCTCTCCTTGACTTAATATCGAAGTTTTGCTTCTTAGATGAATTATTGATATGATCGTTATTAATCTCTATCCCTCTATGCACTATATTACAAGTAGATAATTCCAATGTCTTCTAACCTAACCTTATCATTCCCCTCACGTTAGATAGTTTAATGTCTATCCTAATGGCTAAGTGACATGAATTATTTTATTATTAGATCAATTCCAAGTGATAACTATCGAAAGCTTTGATCTCTTTTAATACACTATATCGAGAACCCACACTTTCGTAATCTCTATGTAAATAAATCTCGAGTGCTTGACTGAAAAATTTCGAAGTAGTATGAATGTGGAAATTGTGTATTATTAAGTCTTGAAATCTTGTTTATAATTGTAACATACATTTCGACATCTTATTGATAATCTCGACACACCTCTCGAAATTTATAGGTATTGATTAATCAATGTCGAATTCTGTATATACCATGTCGAGATCATATAATGAAACCCGAAATTCATGTTAAAGTCCGAAGAATATGTCGAGATCTATCTTTCAAATCAACCTCGAGATCTTTGTTTCAAATGTCGAAATATATGTCGAATTGTAATGTCGATATTTAATCCTGATAATGACTTCGAGATTCTGTATGGAATCTCGAAATCAGATTTATACCGAAATCTTTGTGCAATGTCGAAATATTGTTTATAAATACATATCGACATCTTTTACATACTATAATACTTTAGTTACCTTATTCTATCTATACTTGTGTAAAGTGACATATGAATGCATGAATTTATGTAAATGCGTAAAATTATAATATGAGGTTTCGGTTCCTGACAATTCTCTCCCCTTTAAAACTTCGACCTCGAAATTTCGTACCTGCGTCAATAAACAACCATGGGTACTGTGTTTCCATACTTTCTACCGTTTCCCATGTAGCTTCACGAGCTGAGTGATTTTTCCATCTCACTTTGACCATTGGAATTGTTTTGTTCCGTAATTGCTTATCGGCATATTCATGAATTTCTGCCTGTAACGTCCCGTTTTCTTTTACTTTATTCGCGCAGCTATTATATTTTCTACATGAAATTTTTCGCCTTTCTACAACCATACCTTTATACATAAACGGGCGTACATCTGGTCTTGTCACTTTCACGCATATTAGACATATATATGCACGTATCATATTGCTTATACATCATACACTAATGGTTCTTATACTACATGCACACGATGAACTTAGGGGAGTAGGTGAGAGCGTAGCCGGCCAACCTTGAATCCATGCTTTAGTATGAAGATGCACTCTAAGTTGCCTGCTAGATATCTACAGCAACCGAGGAAACAATTATTCAGAGTATGATCGCAACATGTTATTCCATTAGACAAATAATAACCAAAACTGTAGCAGAAAATTAATTCATTCCTTTCATTGACTTACATAGACTTTTCTAAAGAATATACCATCATTCGTAGAATCAGTAGATTCATAACACTCATACTGTAAGCACTTTAACTCACATAATCATAAATTAATCACTCATCGAAGTTTGTCATATAATCATAGTCCATAAAATCATTCATGTAATTCAGACCAATGCAAATCTACATGCTCATTTATTTCTGATAATTCCGTTATGACCTGCTAGACTCGTACTATTGACCCCGTAGGGGCCCATGCATGGGACTCTGTAACTGTAAATATATTTTTGTTTGCCTGTACAGGACTCTGTAATCCTCCGATTTGTGAGGATGTAACTATATCTGTATATCGAGTCGTCCGACGTCGTAGCAGTCATAACGGTTTCTCTTTCTTTATTATCCGAATATAATGCTTTACTTTCACTTTAAATGACAATTCCATACACCATTAAATCACACATATCACACTGTAGCACATTATGGCACATAATTCACGTTCATTCTAAATATTACGTTTATAAGAAAATCATCAATCATTTAATTCACATAAAGCACATAAAACAGAACACATGTTGCATATCATACTCACAGTATGACTTAAAGCCTCACTCGACTTCTTCCTTGCCTTTTCCTGAATCCTGACCTATAAAATTATTTTTATCCGTAAATACAAAATTCCTATAATGATATGCGTGCGTGATATGCATGCTTTATTATGCATAATAATTTCCCGTATCCTTTTCCTTTCTGTTCATTACTTACAATATACTAAACTCTTGGGTTAGAAGTTATATATATTTTTTTATCAATATTGGAACCTGCATTAAAAATTGGTAACTATACTATACCGAAAATATCATTGAGAACCCTAATTTTTATTGTATAAACTCTAAATTATAGTAAATCCTAATATTATACTAAAAACTTTTCCTATGTCCACTAGTTAATTGTTTTACATGATTATCAACCCCTAACATGCACATCATAGTAAGATATATGTATATATATATATATATATATATATATATATACATATATCTTACTATGATGTGGTGTACATAGACTTTATTATTAATAGTGTCGATTTCTTTGAAGCTAAAGAGTTCTTTATTAGTCATTATTAGTAATGACTTTACAATCACCACATGTAGTCACCTTTTTGTTTGATTGAGACAACAATTAATGAATTACTATAACTCAAAATCTTTCCAATTATATTTCTAAATATCGAAGTCTTTGATTAGCTAATTATCGAGATCTTTAATTGAGGATATGTCGAGATTTTAAAAACATAACATGTCGAGATCTTTAATTTAATATCGAGATTTTGAGTTTCATTGGACAACACATATCGACATCTTGTTAGCTTATTTGATTGAAGTTTTAACACCTCGACATTATATCCTAACTCAACATTATCATTCGACATCTATTTCGACAAGTATAATAAAAGATCTCAACATTCTATCTAGATCTCGATATATATATTTTATTTAAGATTTCGACATCTTAACCTAACTCGAGATCGCATCACTACTCGACATTTTATCATAATCTTCGACTTTCATCAAAACTCGATATTCTATCTCTCTTATGAAAATGTACATAAGTTATCGACATTTTTCAAAACACCTCTCGACATCTAATAACCTATCTCGACATTTCACTTATCCTATAAAATCTTATACAATTTATCAACATTTACTATTCCAAAACAGCTTTCTTTCGATATTCAATTTCGAGATAGACCTTAAAACCCATCCTAGCTTCTTTCAACAACTGGAGAATTTCAATCTTCAATTAAAATAGTTCAAACTAATTTCAAACTCTATTTCGAACTTTAATTCGAAAATCTCTAACCCTTAAGTTTTTCGAAATTCTCATATAATAATACTAAATCTTACAAAAACACTATATCTTCTAATAATCTTAAAACATCCGATCACATCGTAATCTCTCAAGAACATGAAGAACTTCACTAACTAACTGGATTTACTTGCATCAATTTTAAATGAGTATATCTAATATTTATAACAAGTTATGTTTTAATTCAAAATACCAAAAATCATAGTAAAAATCATACCCTTCCTAGCTTGCGTTTGATTATTGTAAGAGCTTCCTATCCTTAGCTTAGTCTCAAAGTTTTCTCTGCTTTCAACTTCACGAGTTCTCTCAAATAATATTAAGTTTTCATTTCCTTATTCTTATCTTAAGTTTGTGCGTAGTAGTTAAATGACTTCAGCACCTTTGTCCATACTTATCATAAGTTATTCTCATTAACATTATATTATTATTGTAACGTTGCCTTTACAACTAAGCTTTCAATATTTATTCCTAAAAGTTATTTAAATTGTCGCATATAGTTTACAAGGTCTCGACATTATGATACATTTCGACATTTCGTTTCTCTTGACTCGACATTCTATATAAATCAATATTTAAATCTCGACATTATGATTTCTCTCGACTTCACATTTCATCTCGAGGTTGTACATATATATCATACTAAGCAAACCACGAGAACTTCCTAATTAACTGTTACATGTCGAGAACTTCAGAGTGTAGTACCATAAGGGATTTTCGATATTTTTCCTAATGCATCTCGTCATTATAATAAATCTCGACATGTGTGTTCTCGACATTATAATATATCTCGACATTATATACTGAGTTTATTTCGACATCATATTTCGAGATTTTCCTTAATTCATTTTAATTACACACATGTAAATTTTCCAACCTGAGAAAACCCTATAAAATTTCATACCTTCACTTCTTCACCACTTATCTCTTGGAGAACCTAGAACAACCATACTTTTAGGTACCTTATTCTATCTATACTTGTGTTTTAAAATGACATATGAATGCATGAATTTATATAAATGCATAAAATTATGATATGAAATTCCGATTCCTGACAATTCTTCCCCCCTTTAAAAATTTCGACCTCGAAATTTCATACCGTTATTAAGAAATAGCCATGGATATTGTGTCTTCATGTTTTCCATTGTTTCCCAAGTAGCTTCCCTCGTTGAGTGATTTTTCCATCGTATTTTTACCATCGGAATTGTTTTATTCCGTAATTGTTTATCGGCATATTCAAGAATTTCTGCCGGTTCTTCCACATAACTGAGATCTTCAGAAACATTTACCGGTTCATCCTGTAGAATATGTGAAGGATCTGATCTATACCGTCGCAGCATGCTGACATGAAAAACATTATGTATTTGCGACAATTCTGGTGGTAACGCTAGTCGATATGCTAACGGTCCAATTCTTTCAAGTATTTCATAAGGTCCTATATAACGTGGGCTTAACTTTCCTTTCTTTCCAAATCTTAAAACACCTTTCCATGGCGATACACGTAGAAATACTTTCTCTCCAACTTCATATTCCATTTCTCGTCGATGTTGATCACTATAACTCTTTTGTCGATCTTGAGCTGCTTTGAGCCGACTTTTAACAACTTTAATCTTTTCCATTGTATCTTGAATTAGATCTGGCCCTTCTAATACCTGTTCACCTTCTATGTCCCAACATATTGGATTTCGGCACTTTCGACCATATAAAGCTTCGTATGGTGCCATACCAATACTTGAGTGATATTGATTATTATAGGCGAATTCCATCAACGCTATATAATCATCCCATGATCCTTTGAGTTCGATTACACACGCTCGAAGCATTTCTTCCAGGGTCTGTATTGTCCTTTCTGACTGTCCGTCTGTCTGCGGATGAAACGCCGTACTAAAATGCAATTTAGTCCCGAGCGCTTCTTGTAAACTTTCCCAAAATCTCGAAGTGAACCTAGGATCTCGATCAGATACAATAGATATAGGTACTCCATGTAGCCGAACTATTTCATTGACGTATCTTTTCGCCAAATATTCCAATGTAGAACCCCATTTAAATGGCAAAAAGTGAGCTGACTTCGTAAGTCTATCAACAATTACCCAAACAGCATCATTTTTCTTAGCCGTTGGAGGCAGACCATAGAGAAAATCCATCGTTATTCGTTCCCATTTCCAAACTGGTATGGGTAACGGATGTAATTTACCCGCAGGTGCTTGGTGTTCGGCTTTAATTTGCTGACAAGTTAAGCATTTTAGAACATATTCAGCCACGTCTTTCCTCATTCTCGGCCACCAATAATGAGATTTAATGGTTTGATACATTTTTATACTTCCCGGATGCATAGTATAAGGAGCAGTATGTGCTTCATCCATTATTTCCTGTCGAATGTTGTCAATATTGGGCACACATAACCGACTATTGATCGTCATAACACCGTTTTCATTTATGACAAATGACTTCGTCAACCCCTGTTTTACTTTTTCTGCAATACTTGCCAATTTCTCATCCTTAAACTGAGCTTGCTTTATTCGATCTAACATAATAGGATGAATCACCATTGAAGCACATACAACACCAACATCATTCACTTCTATTTCAATATTCATCTTCCTTAGACTGACCAGATTCGATAACGAATATGATTTTCGACTTAATTCATCTGCCACAACATTTGCTTTTCCTGGATGATACTCTATAGTGCAATCATAATCCTTTAACAACTCAATCCATCGCCTTTGTCTCATATTCAATTCTTTCTCACTCAGCAGATACTTCAGACTTTTATGATCGGTGAAAATCTGAAATTTCGTACCATATAAGTAATGTCGCCATATCTTTAATGCGAACACTACTGCCGCTAATTCCAAATCATGTGTTGGATAGGATATTTCATACGGTTTTAACTGCCGTGACGCATATGCCACCACTTTTCCATGTTGCATTAAAACACATCCCAATCCTTGATGAGATGCGTCACTGTAAATTACAAATCCATCTGTACCTGATGGAATTGTTAACACTGGAGCTGTTGTTAATCGCTTCTTTAATTCTTCAAAACTCTTCTGACACTCTTCAGTCCATTTGAAGATCGTCCCTTTCCGTAATAATTTTGTCATTGGCGCGGCTATCAAAGAAAAATTTTCTACAAACCGTCTATAATATCCAGCCAAACCTAGAAAACTACGAACTTCCGCCACGTTCTTAGGACTTTCCCATTTAATTACTGCTTCAATTTTCTTAGGATCAACTTGAATTCCTTCGCCAGATACCACGTGACCCAAAAATACCACTTGATCCAACCAAAATTTGCATTTTGATAACTTCGCATACAGCTTCTTTTCTCGTAAAGTTTGAAGAACAATTCTTAAATGTTGTTCATGTTCTTCTTTTGACCTAGAATATACCAATATATCGTCTATGAAGACAATCACGAACTGGTCCAAATAGGGTCGAAAGACATCATTCATTAATGCCATAAAGACTGCATGGGCATTCGTCAATCCAAACGGCATAACCAAGAATTCATAGTGCCCATATCTTGTTCTAAAGGCCGTCTTTGGAATATCATCTTTTGCAATCTTTATTTGATGGTATCCCGATCTTAAGTCAATCTTTGAAAAGACCTTAGACCCTTGTAGTTGATCGAATAAATCATCAATTCGAGGCAACGGATACTTGTTTTTCACAGTCACTTTGTTCAACTGTCTATAGTCGATACATAGTCTAAGCGTACCATCCTTCTTTTTCACAAAAAGCACAGGGCGCTCCCCATGGTGATACACTTGGCCGTATATATCCTTTGTCTAACAATTCTTTCAACTGTACCTTTAACTCATTCAGCTCTATTGGTGCCATTCGATATGGTGGAATAGAAATTGGTGCCGTGCCTGGTTGAAGCTCAATCGTAAATTCTGTATCTCGATCTGGTGGTAATCCAGACAAATCCTCAGGAAAACATCAGGGTATTCATTTACTACGGCAATATCTTCCACCTTTAATCCACACAATCGTGTATCTATAATATACGCCATATAACACTGACACCCTTTTCTTATCAATTTGGATGCTTGTAAATTAGAGATCTGACATGCCGTCCATACATTCTTTTCTCCTTTAAACACTATATGCGTTTGATCCGAAGGAAACAATTCAATTTCCTTTTTAAAACAATCTAGTTTTGCTCGATATCGAGACAGCCAATCCATGCCGAATATTACGTCGAAATCCGTTAAGGGTAAAACTAATAAGGTCGCCTGCATCTCTACCCCATCATTAACAATTTTACATTTCGGATATACTGTACTTATTATGACCATCTCACCCGTTGGAAGTCTAACATTTACTTTATTTTCTAGGGTTTCGGGTTTATCATGTAATAATGATGCAAATGTTCGTGACATGAATGAGTGCGTTGCGCCTGGATCGAATAAAACATATGCATCAATATCACATATAGATAGCTTACCCGTGATTATACGTGACCCCTCTTTGGCTTCTTCACGAGTCATCGTGAAAATTCGACCCTGTGCTGGCTGTCCATAAGCTTGTCCTCCAGACTCTCCTCTTCCTGCACCACTGTTATATGATCCTCGGCCCCTTCCCCTTCCACGATTAGTGGAGGGTCCACTAACTCTTGATTGCTCCACTGTAGGTTGCGTTTGTGACATTGGACAATTTCTAGCCAAATGTCCGCGTTGACCACATTTGAAACATTCACCAGTGAGCCATCTACAGACACCCGTGTGATTCTTTCCACAATGTTCACACACCGGTATTGGTTGAGGAATTCCGGTCCCTCGTCCAACAGATCTTGTCCCACCGATACTACTTCTGGCAGGACCACTTGATGTGTTCATCGATCTCGATGGATTACCAACCTTTTTAAATTTTCCGCTCAACGATTCTTCACCTGCTCTCCTTTTACTACTTTGATAGTTTTTCGATTCTGTTTCTAACTTTTCAGCACGAATAGCTGCTGCTCTTAATCTACCATAGGATTCCATATCAGAGGGGGTAATACGATTTCTAATCGTATATCGAAGTCCAGATTCAAATCTTCGACACTTGTTTCTTTCAGTAATAACCATATGAGGAGCATAACGGGAAAGCTGATTGAATAACACTTCATATTCACCTACAGACTTATTTCCTTGCTTAAGTTCCAAGAACTCCTTTTCCTTTTGGTCCTTATAAACTTCTGGCATTTAGGTGTCATTGAATTCTCTTAAGAAATCCTCCCAAGTTAGCACTGGAGGTTGTACCATACTATCTGGAACTGTTTCCCACCATTCATATGCATGCCCTTGTAAAAGTGACACTGCATAATCAAACTTCTCCTCTGGTGTACACTGCATCATATTGAAAATCCTTTCTGTTCTTTTTAACCACGTTTCTGCCTCAGCAGGATCCGTTGTTCCCATAAAATCCACAGCACCCAATTTCCTAAGCTTATCATATCGCCTTTCACGGGGAATTGTCACGGGATTTTCACGCTCATTACGCATAAGCGTATGAGATGAATTAGATTCAGGTACAGCCGATCTTCCTCCTCCCCCTATCGTAGGTTCATCGTGTTCTACATGCAATGGTTCACTTATTGCCCTTCTCCTAAATATGCAAAAAGAATTTCAGGGCAGACCATAAAAAATGCACATACCATGCAAATGTCTACAGAACCTAAGACCTAGTCTCTGATACCATACATGTAACGTCCCGTTTTCTTTTACTTTATTCGCGCAGCTATTATATTTTCTACATGAAATTTTTCGCCTTTCTACAACCATACCTTTATACATAAACGGGCGTACATCTGGTCTTGTCACTTTCACGCATATTATACATATATATGCACGTATCATATTGCTTATACATCATACACTAATGGTTCTTATACTACATGCACACGATGAACTTAGGGGAGTAGGTGAGAGCGTAGCCGGCCAACCTTGAATCCATGCTTTAGTATGAAGATGCACTCTAAGTTGCCTGCTAGATATCTACAGCAACCGAGGAAACAATTATTCAGAGTATGATCGCAACATGTTATTCCATTAGACAAATAATAACCAAAACTGTAGCAGAAAATTAATTCATTCCTTTCATTGACTTACATAGACTTTTCTAAAGAATATACCATCATTCGTAGAATCAGTAGATTCATAACACTCATACTGTAAGCACTTTAACTCACATAATCATAAATTAATCACTCATCGAAGTTTGTCATATAATCATAGTCCATAAAATCATTCATGTAATTCAGACCAATGCAAATCTACATGCTCATTTATTTCTGATAATTCCGTTATGACCTGCTAGACTCGTACTATTGACCCCGTAGGGGCCCATGCATGGGACTCTGTAACTGTAAATATATTTTTGTTTGCCTGTACAGGACTCTGTAATCCTCCGATTTGTGAGGATGTAACTATATCTGTATATCGAGTCGTCCGACGTCGTAGCAGTCATAACGGTTTCTCTTTCTTTATTATCCGAATATAATGCTTTACTTTCACTTTAAATGACATATAAATTCCATACACCATTAAATCACACATATCACACTGTAGCACATTATGGCACATAATTCACGTTCATTCTAAATATTACGTTTATAAGAAAATCATCAATCATTTAATTCACATAAAGCACATAAAACAGAACACATGTTGCATATCATACTCACAGTATGACTTAAAGCCTCACTCGACTTTGTCCTTGCCTTTTCCTGAATCCTGACCTATAAAATTATTTTTATCCGTAAATACAAAATTCCTATAATGATATGCGTGCGTGATATGCATGCTTTATTATGCATAATAATTTCCCGTATCCTTTTCCTTTCTGTTCATTACTTACAATATACTAAACTCTTGGGTTAGAAGTTATATATATTTTTTTTTATCAATATTGGAACCTGCATTAAAAATTGGTAACTATACTATACCGAAAATATCATTGAGAACCCTAATTTTTATTGTATAAACTCTAAATTATAGTAAATCCTAATATTATACTAAAAACTTTTCCTATGTCCACTAGTTAATTGTTTTACATGATTATCAACCCCTAACATGCATGTATATATATATATATATATATATATAGTAAGATATATGTATATATATATATATATATATATATACATATATCTTACTATGATGTGGTGTACATAGACTTTATTATTAATAGTGTCGATTTCTTTGAAGCTAAAGAGTTCTTTATTAGTCATTATTAGTAATGACTTTACAATCACCACATGTAGTCACCTTTTTGTTTGATTGAGACAACAATTAATGAATTACTATAACTCAAAATCTTTCCAATTATATTTCTAAATATCGAAGTCTTTGATTAGCTAATTATCGAGATCTTTAATTGAGGATATGTCGAGATTTTAAAAACATAACATGTCGAGATCTTTAATTTAATATCGAGATTTTTGAGTTTCATTGGACAACACATATCGACATCTTGTTAGCTTATTTGATTGAAGTTTTAACACCTCGACATTATATCCTAACTCAACATTATCATTCGACATCTATTTCGACAAGTATAATAAAAGATCTCAACATTCTATCTAGATCTCGATATATATATTTTATTTAAGATTTCGACATCTTAACCTAACTCGAGATCGCATCACTACTCGACATTTTATCATAATCTTCGACTTTCATCAAAACTCGATATTCTATCTCTCTTATGAAAATGTACATAAGTTATCGACATTTTTCAAAACACCTCTCGACATCTAATAACCTATCTCGACATTTCACTTATCCTATAAAATCTTATACAATTTATCAACATTTACTATTCCAAAACAGCTTTCTTTCGATATTCAATTTCGAGATAGACCTTAAAACCCATCCTAGCTTCTTTCAACAACTGGAGAATTTCAATCTTCAATTAAAATAGTTCAAACTAATTTCAAACTCTATTTCGAACATTAATTCGAAAATCTCTAACCCTTAAGTTTTTCGAAATTCTCATATAATAATACTAAATCTTACAAAAACACTATATCTTCTAATAATCTTAAAACATCCGATCACATCGTAATCTCTCAAGAACATGAAGAACTTCACTAACTAACTGGATTTACTTGCATCAATTTTAAATGAGTATATCTAATATTTATAACAAGTTATGTTTTAATTCAAAATACCAAAAATCATAGTAAAAATCATACCCTTCCTAGCTTGCGTTTGATTATTGTAAGAGCTTCCTATCCTTAGCTTAGTCTCAAAGTTTTCTCTGCTTTCAACTTCACGAGTTCTCTCAAATAATATTAAGTTTTCATTTCCTTATTCTTATCTTAAGTTTGTGCGTAGTAGTTAAATGACTTCAGCACCTTTGTCCATACTTATCATAAGTTATTCTCATTAACATTATATTATTATTGTAACGTTGCCTTTACAACTAAGCTTTCAATATTTATTCCTAAAAGTTATTTAAATTGTCGCATATAGTTTACAAGGTCTCGACATTATGATACATTTCGACATTTCGTTTCTCTTGACTCGACATTCTATATAAATCAATATTTAAATCTCGACATTATGATTTCTCTCGACTTCACATTTCATCTCGAGGTTGTACATATATATCATACTAAGCAAACCACGAGAACTTCCTAATTAACTGTTACGTGTCGAGAACTTCAGAGTGTAGTACCATAAGGGATTTTCGATATTTTTCCTAATGCATCTCGTCATTATAATAAATCTCGACATGTGTGTTCTCGACATTATAATATATCTCGACATTATATACTGAGTTTATTTCGACATCATATTTCGAGATTTTCCTTAATTCATTTTAATTACACACATGTAAATTTTCCAACCTGAGAAAACCCTATAAATTTCATACTTAGAAAATTCAAATACCATAACCTTCACTTCTTCACCACTTATCTCTTGGAGAACCTAGAACTACCATACTTTTAGGTACCTTATTCTATCTATACTTGTGTTTTAAAATGACATATGAATGCATGAATTTATATAAATGCATAAAATTATGATATGAAATTCCGATTCCTGACACTGCCGGTTCCTCTACATAACTATGATCTTCAGAAACATTTACCGGTTCATCCTGTAGAATATGTGAAGAATCCGATCTATACCGTCGTAACATGCTGACATGAAAAACATTATGTATTTGCGACAATTCTGGTGGTAACGCTAGTCGATATGCTAACGGTCCAATTCTTTCAAGTATTTGGTAAGGTCCTATATAACGTGGGCTTAACTTTCCTTTCTTTCCAAATCTTAGAACACCTTTCCATGGCGATACACGTAGAAATACTTTCTCTCCAACTTCATATTCCATTTCCCGTCGATGTTGATCACTATAACTCTTTTGTCGATCTTGAGCTGCTTTGAGCCGACTTTTAACAACTTTAATCTTTTCCATTGTATCTTGAATTAGATCTGACCCTTCTAATACCCGTTCACCTTCCATATCCCAACATATTGGATTTTGGCACTTTCGACCATATAAAGCTTCGTATGGTGCCATACCAATACTTGAGTGATATTGATTATTATAGGCGAATTCCATTAACGCTATATAATCATCCCATGATCCTTTGAATTCGATTACACACGCTCGAAGCATGTCCTCTAGAGTTTGTATTGTCCTTAATGATTGTCCGTCTGTCTGCGGGTGAAACGCCGTACTAAAATGCAGTTTAGTTCCGAGCGCTTCCTGTAAACTTTCCTAAAATCTGGAAGTAAATCGGGGATCACGATCAGATACTATTGACATAGGTACTCCATGTAGTCGAACTATTTCATTGACGTATCTTTTTGCTAGATAATCCAGCGTAGAACCCCATCGAAATGACAAAAAGTGTGCCGATTTCGTAAGTCTATCAATAATTACCCAAACGGCATCATTTTTCTTAGCCGTTGGGGGCAGTCCATAGAGAAAATCCATCGTTATCCGTTCCCATTTCCAAACTGGTATGGGTAACGGATGTAATTTACCCGCAGGTGCTTGATGTTCGGCTTCAATCTGTTGACAAGTTAAACACTTTAGCACGTATTCAGCCACATCTTTCTTCATGCTCGGCCACCAATAATGAGATCTAATAGTTTGATACATTTTTGTACTGCCCGGATGCATAGCATAAGGGGCAGTATGCGCTTCTCCATTATTTCCTGCCGAATGTTATCAATATTGGGGACATATAATCGACTATTGATCGTCATACACCGTTTTCATTTATGACAAAAGACTTCGACAACCCTTGTTTTACTTTTTCTGCAATACTTGCCAATTTCTCGTCCTTAAACTGAGCTTGCTTTATTCGATCCAACATAATAGGATGTATTACCATTGAAGCACATACAACACCTACATCACTCACTTCTATCTCAACATTCATCTTCCTTAGACTGATCAGATTCGATAATGAATATGATTTTCGACTTAATGCGTCTGCCACAACATTTGCTTTTCCTGGATGATACTCTATAGTGCAGTCATAATCCTTTAACAGCTCAATCCATCGCCTTTGTCTCATATTCAATTCTTTCTGACTCAACAGATACTTCAGACTTTTATGATCGGTGAAAATCTGAAATTTCGTACCATATAAGTAATGTCGCCATATCTTTAATGCGAACACTACTGCCGCTAATTCCAAATCATGTGTTGGATAGGATATTTCATACGGTTTTAACTGCCGTGAAGCATATGCCACTACTTTTCCATGTTGCATTAAAACACATCCCAATCCTTGATGAGATGCGTCACTGTAAATCACAAATCCATCTGTACCTGATGGAATTGTTAACACTGGAGCTGTTGTTAATCGCTTCTTTAATTCATGAAAACTCTTCTGGCACTCTTCTGTCCATTTAAAAATTGTCCCTTTTCGTAATAATTTCGTCATTGGAGCGGCTACTAAAGAAAAATTCTCTACAAACCGTCTATAATATCCAGCCAAACCTAGAAAACTACGAACTTCTGCCACGTTCTTAGGACTTTCCCATTTGATTACTGCTTCAGTTTTCTTAGGATCAACTTGAATTCCTTCGCCAGATACCACGTGGCCCAAAAATACTACTTGATCCAACCAAAATTCGCATTTTGATAATTTCGCATATAACCTCTTTTCTCGTAAAGTTTGAAGAACAATTCTTAGATGTTGTTCATGTTCTTCTTTGACCTAGAATATACCAATATATCGTCTATGAATACAATCACGAACTGGTCCAAGTAGGGTCGAAAGACATTATTCATTAATGCCATAAAGACTGCAGGGGCATTCGTCAGTCCAAACGGCATAACCAAGAATTCGTAATGCCCATATCTTGTTCTAAAAGCCGTCTTTGGAATATCATCTTTTGCAATCTTTATTTGATGGTACCCCGATCTTAGGTCAATCTTTGAGAAGACCTTAGATCCTTGTAGTTGATCAAACAAATCGTCAATTCGAGGCAATAGATCCTTGTTTTTCACCGTCACTTTGTTCAAATGTCTATAGTCGAGACATAATCTGAGTGTTCCATCCTTCTTTTTAAGAAAGAGTACAGGCGGTCCCCATGGTGATACACTTGGCCGTATATATCCTTTGTCTAATAATTCCTTCAATTATACCTTTAACTCATTCAGCTCTATTGTGCCATTCGATATGGTGGAATAGAAATTGGTGCCGTGCCAAGTTGAAGTTCAATCGTAAATTCTGTATCTCGATCTGGTGGTAATCCAGACAAATCCTCCGGGAAAACATCAGGGTATTCATTTACTACGGCAATATCTTCCACCTTTAATCCACACAATCGTGTATCTATAATATACGCCATATAACACTGACACCCTTTTCTTATCAATTTGGATGCTTGTAAATTAGAGATCTGACATGCCGTCCATATATTCTTTTCTTCTTTAAACTCTATATGTGTTTGATGCGAAGGAAACAAGTCAATTTCCTTTTTAAAACAATCTAGTTTTGCTTGATATCGAGACAGCCAATCCATGCCTAATATTACGTCAAAATCCGTTAAGGGTAAAACTAATAAGGTCGCCAGCATCTCTACCCCATCACTAACAATTTTACATTTCGGGTATACTGTACTTATTATGACCATCTCACCCGTTGGAAGTCTAACATTTACTTTATTTTCTAAGGTTTCGGGTTTATCACGTAATAATGATGCAAATGTTCGTGACATGAATGAGTGCGTTGCGCCTGGATCGAATAAAACATATGCATCAATATCACATATAGATAGCTTACCCGTGATTATACGTGACCCCTCTTTGGCCTCTTCACGGGTCATTGTGAAAATCTGACCCTGTGCCGGCTGTCCATAAGCTTGTCCTCCTGACTCTCCTCTTCCTGCACCAGTGTTATATGATCGTCGGCCCTTCCCCTTCCACGATTAGTGGAGGGTCCGCTAATTCTTGATTGCTCCACTATAGGTTGCGTTTGCGACATTGGACAATTTCTAGCCAAGTATCCTCGTTGACCGCATTTGAAGCATTCGCAAGTGAGCCATCTACAAACATCCGTGTGATTCTTTCAACAATGTTCACATGCCGGTATTGGTTGAAGAATTTCGGTACCTCGTCCAACAGTTCTTGTCCCACCCATACTACTTCTGGCAGGACCACTGGATATGTTCATCGATCTCGATGGATTACCAATCTTCTTCAATTTTCCGCTCGATGATTCTTCACCTGCCCTTCTTTTACTACTTTGATAGTTTTTCGATTCTGTTTCTAACTTTTCAGCACGAATAGCTGCTGCCCTTAATCTGCCATAAGATTCCATATCAGAGGGAGTGATTCGATTTCGAATCGTATATCTAAGTCCTGCTTCGAATCTTCGACATTTGTTTCTTTCAGTGGCAACCATATGAGGAGCATAACGGGACAGCTGATTGAACAACACCTCATATTCACCTACAGATTTATTTCCTTGCTTAAGTTCCAAGAACTCCTTTTCCTTCTGATCCTTATAAACTTCTGGCATATAAGTGTCGTTGAATTCTCTTAAGAAATCCTCCCAGGTCAGCACTGGAGGTTGTACCATACTATCTGGAACTGTTTCCCACCATTCATATGCGTGCCCTTGTAAGAGTGACACTGCATAATCAAACTTCTCCTCTGGTGTACACTGCATCATATTAAAAATCCTTTATGTTCTTTTTAACCACGTTTCTGCCTCAGCAGGATCCGTTGTTCCCATAAAATCCACAGCACCCAGTTTCCTAAGCTTATCATATCGCCTTTCACGGGTAATTGTCAGGGGATTTTCACGCTCATTAAGCATAAGCGTATGAGATGAATTAGATTCAGGTACAGCCAATCTTCCTCCTTCCCCTATTGTAGGTTCATCGTGTTCTACATGCAATGGTTCACTTACTGCCCTTCTCCTAAATATGCAAAGAGAATTTCAGGGCATACCATAATAATACGCATACCATGCAAATGTCTACAGAACCTAAGACCTAGGCTCTGATACCACACATGTGACGTCCCGTTTTCTATTACTTTATTCGCGCAGCTGTTATATTTTTCGCATAAAATTTTTTCACCTTTCTACAACCATGCCTTTATACATAAACGGGAGCGTACATCTGTCTCGTCACTTTCACGCGTATTATACATATATATTAACATATCATATTTCTTATGCATCATATGAAAGACACTAATGGTTCTTATACTACATGCACACGATGAACTTAGGGGAGTAGGTGAGAGCGTAACCGGCCAACCTTGAATCCATGCTTTCGTATGAAGATGGACTCTAAGTTGCCTGCTATGTATCTACAACAACTGTGAAAACAACTATTCAGAGTATGATCGCAACATGTTATTCCATTATACAAATAAACAGTAAAACTGTAGCCGAAATTAATTTCTTTCTTTCATTTGCTTCCATACACATTTCTAAAGAATATACCATCGTTTGTAGAACCCGTAGATTCGCAACACTCGTACTGTAAACACTTCAACTCACGTAATCATCACGTAATCAATCATCGAGGTTTGTCACATAACCATAGTCCATAAGATCATTCATGTAATCCATAGATCAATGCAAATTCTACATGATCATTTATTGCTGATACTTCCGTTATGAACCTGCTAGACTCGTACCGTTGACCCCATAGGGGCCCATGCATGGGACTCTGTAACCGTAGATATATTTTTGTGTGCCTGTACAGGACTCTGTAATCCCCCGATTTGTAGATGTAACCATAACTGTGTATCAAGTCGTCCGATGTCGTAGCAGTCATAACGGTTTCTCTTTTCTTTATTATTCATATGCAATACTATACTTTCACTTTATATGAATATAAATTCCATACACCATCGAATCGCACATATCACACCGTAGCACATTATGGCCACGTAATTCACGTTCATTTCAAATATTACGTTTGTAAGAAGTCACCAATCATTTAATTTCACATAAAGCAAATAAAAACAGAACACATGTTGCATATCATACTCACAGTATGGCTTAAAGCCTCACTCGACTTTGTCCTTGCCTTTTCCTGAATCCTGACCTATAAAATTATTTTTATCCGTAAACACTCCTATAATGATATGCGTGCGTGACATGCGTGCTTTATTATGCATGATCGTCGTTTTTTTTATTCCGTAACTTTCACCTTTCTATTCATTACTTATAATATATTACATTATTGGCTTAGAAGTTATATTTTGGAGCAATATTGAAACCTGCATTAAAAATTGGTAACTATACTATAGCGAAAATATTTGAAAACCTTGATTTTTTTTATTTTGCAGAAACCCCTAAAAATATCGAAACTTAATAATTTCTAAAAACATTTGTATCATACCAAAGATCTTATATGAAAATAATACATATATATAAGGTTCCTCTAAAAACCCTAATTCCTATATATATATATATATATGTATGTATCGTACTATTGTATTTATATAAGTATTTTATTATTAATGATGTTGATTACTTTGAGACTAAGGAATGGTTTATTAATCATTATTAACAATGATTTTACTCAGCACGTATATTTGCGGTTGAATTGTGACAACAATTGGGAACTACAAGAACGTTTTTATGCTTAGGTCTCAAACTTCGAACTTCTCTATCGACATTTCTCTCGAAATTATCATTTTATAACTCGAAATTTCTATAGATCTCGAAATCCATTTGACCCTACTTCGAGATTCTACTTAGTCAAATCCTTTGATTTCGAAACAAATTTCGCAACTCTCATTCCATGATTAACTACCAATCTCGACATCTTGATAGTATGTACCGATATCTTTAACTAAATATCGAGTTGAGCTTCCAATTATAATACATTCCGACATCTTAGTTAATTAGATTTCTAATCTCAATATTATAACATACATCGACATCTTATTTCGAGATCCTATCACTTTCTAAATCTCGGGACCTCATTTCGAGTTTTATTAATTGATCTCGATATCAAACATATCTCAACATTTCATCCAATTAGATTTCAAAGTTTCGACATCCTATCTAATTAAATTTCAAGAATCTCGACATTATGATACACTTCGACATTTCCACTAGTACAGTACTGACTTTTGGCGACTGTTGTTATTAAGTATGGGCGACTGTTGCTCGGGTTCGCCGACGACACCGACGCACATATCCATGGCCATTGGCGTCTGTTGTTAAGAGTCGCCAATAATCGAGGTATTGGCGAATGTTGTTCCGTAACAGTCGCCAATAATCGAGGTATTGGCGACTGTTGCTTCTTATAACAGTCGCCCATACGCAAAAAAACTAAAAAAAAAATCAACGAGGTGTGGGCGACTGTTAATCTCACAACAGTCGCCCGTAATCGTGGTATTGGTGACTGTTGAGCTCATTACAGTCGCCGATTGTCGACAGAATTGGCGACTGTTTCCTTTAAACAGTCACCCATAGTCGACAGGATTGGCGACCCTTGTTTAGAAAAGTCGCCAATTGGTAATTTAATTTTTAAATATACTATTTGTTTTCTAATACCCAAAACCTGTATATATAATAAACAGCCCGACAATCCCAAAATAAATAAGGCTCAATGATATACGACACACACAAGAAAGTTCAACTCAATAAAATCATAAACATGTCAATAACATAATCACAAAACAACCTACGTCTCAAGTGAGCAATTACATAACAATGTTCAAAGTCTTCACCTAAAACGATGTGCTTTGTTGCAGACATACTTCAATGAAGTGTTTCGCCCACAACTCTCGAATTTCTTCATGCGTCTCTTTGACGTAGACAGCGTGCTCCAATTCCTAAAATATGAACACGATTCATAAACGTTACAACTAAATATATTTGATATCAAAGCTTCAACTTTATCGTACCTTTGACAGATTTTGAGTTTGATAGCCGATATTTCTCGCAATGTCGTACATGTAGCGCATGACGAAGTTTCCACATAGTTGACTATCACCCGGTTGGCGTGGGCACTAAGTTTAAACAAATATCTTATTATAACCTAATCGTTATAATTTTAATAGCAATTGCTCAAAGAGTTGCGAACCTTGCATGCATTCCAAGTAGTAGAGGAAGACTTCTTCATAACTTGAGCCGCTCCAAATATTGTTGAAATCTTCAATGCACTGGAATTCAAAAGTATATATTAGAAGCATCTATAAAATAAAAGTATACCATGTTGTTCTTTTATATTGCACTTACTTGTTCACGTGATCACGAATTCCAATCTTTCTAACCCCAACCTTATGTGCCAGCGAATCGAAAACATATACAGTGTTCGCGGCATAATGGATGACCAACAGTATCCAATGATCACTATAAATACAACAAAACATACTATGTAAAATAAAAACTTTAAATATAAAATAATAAAGCAAATCTTATACTTACCCTTCACAGTAAGGCGCGAAGAAGTAAGTCGATGAGTTATACGAATTTTTAAAAACTGTAGTCATATATTCAACTTCCGAGGGGTTCGTGTTCATCAAGCTTAACCTATTAGGGTTGAAGCACGCAATCTCCGGCGCCAATTCCAAACGAAGATACCTACAATTAATGGACGGCGGTCAATAAAATTTAACGTTAAATTTAAACTAAAAATAAATGAAGCTACCTCAAGAAAAGTTGAATGACGCTGGAATCCAAACTCACGCCCTTCAATAAGTGCTCAATATCGGTGATGTCGATGCCGGTATGTAACGACTCTCCTCCCGGATTGTAGTACACATCTCTCATAGAGAATACAAAAGAACGATCAATCCGAGAGGTGATGACATCGAATACATACCGGCAATACTTCCCTAGACCTGCAATATCGTCATTGCGCCGGACAGTGCTAGACTCCAATGAAGAATTCCCTAATGTCGGCATAGGAGCCTACATAGGAAAATACAAATTAATTTATTACTGATTAAATTTACATATTTATTTACATACCGCATTTGACGATAATGTCATATCGTGGGGCCACTGTACGAAGCTGCCCAGTGCATCTCCTAACGTCAAAAGCTCCGAGGTTTGTACGGGAAGATATTCCCCCTCCCTTCCATGCGCTATGAGATCGACGGTGACTACGACGTTTGATTCGGACACTAGGACATGATGAACACTATCACGGCCCTCGATGATTGTCCCAAGAGCGACGACTTCTAAGGCCCCGTGGATTTTACGAATCGCTAGTCGGACCTTGGGATACTATACGATTTCAAATAAATAAAATATAAATGTAAATAAATCCGATATGTTTAACTGTAAACGTTAAAACATATAAGTCTTACCAAAACGGGGTTTGACGAGGGAAATGGATCGAGTGAGGTAGGGCGTCGGCGCCAGTATTGGTATTGTGTTCCTGGTTCGTGTTTGGCATAACGATCCCCATTTGAGAGAATATTGCACTCATCTCGGCCCTCACCTCGGCCCTTACCTCGGCCTGCACCTCCTCTCTCAATCTAGCCTCCACCTCGGCCTTGATCTCATCTCTCAATCTGGCCCCCATCTCGGCCCTCAACTGATCCATCGACGCAAAGCTATAAGAACCCCTCTGGCCGTCGGTGGGGTTGCCGAACACATCTCGAATGGAGTATTGGGAAGGAAAACCCCTAGGAAGCCCACTGTGATCAGGCTTTCCAAAAGCCTTCGTCAACGCATCGTGTTGCCTCGTGGGGACAAATTCTCCTCGGCTCTCTTCTTCGTTAACTCGTGCCTGCCAATTTGTATCGTTTATTTGTTAAACATGATTAATTTATCAAATCTATGCAGAAATAGAATTAGAGTGTAAAACTTACTAGTTTCTCGGCTAGCTCTCGGCTCGCGTCACATGGAAATATAAACGACCCATCTTCTGCTCTTACGGTTCGACTCCGAATGAAGTTTGCCCCTCGTACACTTCCCTCTTTCAACGGCGCTATCACGTTCGTGGGAAAATTAGCGAGGTTCGCAATCGGGTCCTCCTTTTCCCAATTGGCCATGTGGCCGCTATACCCCCACGTGCCGAGATGGTGATGATACATGTTGTGAGATTGACTTTGTCTATCCTTCTCACTAATTTCCTGCAATATGAATAAACACAAATTAGATCGCTCTTAGTAAAAACGGAATAAAATCAATACTATTACCTGAAATTCAGAGGTCTCCCTCATGTTCCTCAACGCGGCCAATCCTTCTTGGGAGATATGTTCGTATTCGCTTGCCACACTCGGGCCCTTTTTCTTTTCCTTGGCACTGTACTTGTGCTTCCAGTTTTTTCGTGATGATCCGGCTTTCTTAAGGACCTTTGCCTTGATAGTCGGATCGTCTGGCAACTTCCACGTAGTCTGTCGAATAATAAATATAAAATTAATTATATACCAAATTAATATTTTCTAATATATTTATTATACCAATTAAATCACCTTAACATCTTGCCAAAGCGCCTCCTTGAGACCGGGGTCGATCTGGCGCCAATCCGTGATGAAGTCATCCACCTGCGCCCTCGCTACACGACCGATGTAGTTGCTAAACTTCGCCCTCGCATCTTGGTCTGGGCCAATAACATTACCCTTGTCATCGAACTGGAGAATGCACTCATCGGACTCCGGATTTAATCGTCTTCTTAAGCCTTTGCTGTTATATGGACCTCTCGTACGCTAACCGACTCGCTCGCGTTACCAGTCGAGGAAGTAGGATGCTCTGAAGACATCTCGTCGTAAGGAATATGTACCCTAAAAAACAATCACCAAACAAATAATTTAGTTAATTCCAACACAATTCAGTCAAAATTCGTAGAAAAATGATGCAATTTAAAAAAATAATTTACTTAAAGGATTTCACATACGTTTCTCAACAATACATTCCTTAGTTGTGGTCCGGAACGATATATCTACGAAAAGTTGCGTCATCATCAGCGATAACGATGTGTTCCACACCAGTAGGAAGCGGAAATGTTTCATCGCTCTCGTCATATTCCCTTTCATCGTCCACTGTTCTGCGACGCGTTTTTATCGTCTCGCTTCTTCGTGTAGAAAGTATACCCATTAATGCCGTACCCTTCGTATGTTGCAACATTCCATTCGGGTCCCCAAGCAAGCCACTTAATCATTTGACTGCAATCTGAACCATTTTCTGCGGAGATCGTCCTCGTTCTGAACCAGCCTAAAAAAGATCGGTTATGCTCCTTCATGTACCAGATTTCGCTTCTATTAGGATATTCTCGTCGTAATGAAGCCATGTGTTCCTCCATGAAAGGATGCACGTCAGGAACATGTCGTAAGACGAAAAACTGTGCTGACTCCCATAAATCTCTTGATACCGTAATGAACTGTGGTTTCGACAATGGCTTTCCTCCTACTCGTCCATCGTGCCGAGAAGTTGGCAACCCTATCGATTGAACATTTGCCAAGTAAGAAGTGCAAATCTCAACGCACTCCTCTGTTGTGTACCCTTCAACTATGCTACCTTCAGGTCGATATCGATTACGAACATATCCCTTGAGAATCTTCATATATCGTTCAAAGGGATACATGTATCTCATGTAGACCGGTCCACATGTCTTGATTTCTCGAACTAAATGAACGACGAGATGCACCATAACATCGAAAAATGAAGGAGGAAAGAACATTTCGAACCGACACAATGTCACTACCACATCAGCCTGCAGCTCATCTAGCACCTCGGGATCAAGAACTTTGTTGCATATTGCATTGAAAAAGAAGCACAGTTTCGATATGCACAGACGAACATGCTTAGGCATGATACCACGAATTGCAATCGGCAACAAATGTTGCATCAGTGCATGACAGTCATGAGACTTGTATCCGACTAACTTCAGATCCTTCAATGAGACATATCTCCGTATGTTGCTAGCATATCCACTGGGAACTTTTATACCTTTAACATTCGCAGAAACTTAATTTCTCAGCCTTGCTCAGCGTAAAGCAAGCCGGTGGAAGAAAAGACCTCTTTCCTTGTTCTATCGGTGCTAGTTCAGGCCTCATTCGAAGTTCAACCATATATTGTCTTGCTTTAAGTCCGTCTTTCGTCTTACCTGGCATATTCAAAAGAGTTCCCACAATACTATCACAAACATTTTTCTCCACATGCATCACATCGATAATGTCTCACGTCGAGGTTTTTCCAATAAGGGAGCTCCCAAAATATTGAACGCTTTTTCCAAACACTACCGTCTTTTGATGGTTTGCTCTTCTTACCAAACTGAACATTAATGTTTGCGACGATGTCACTCACTTCGGTACCTTTCAAAGGTAATTTAGCCCTTGAAAGCTCGCTCTTCCCGTTAAACAGCGGTAGCAGCTTTTTCTTCGTTCGGTATTCGTGGGTACGCGACAAGAATTTTCGATGGGCCATGTAAATGTGTTTTCTGCAATTGTTCAACCATTGGCTATCTGTATCATCCCCACAAATCGGACATGCTTTCTTGCCCTTCACACTATAGCCAGACAAATTCCCGTAAGCTGGAAAATCATTTATGGTACAAAATATCATAGCCCGAAGCGTAAATCTTGATTTCACGTATGCATCGTACACCTCGACGCCTTCAAACCACAGTATTTTTAGATCCTAAATTAACGGAGTCAAGTATACGTCAATGTCATTACCAGGTTGTTTCGGACCAGATATTAGACACGAAAGCATGATATGCTTTCTTTTCGTCGAAAGCCAGGGAGGGAGGTTGTATATAGAAAGCAGCACCGGCCAAGTGCTGTGACGGCTGCTCATATCCCCGAACGGGTTTATCCCATCGGTACAAAGCCCAAGTCTCAAATTCCGTGCATCATTTCCAAATGTCGGAAACAACGAATCAATGTTCCTCCATTGAGGAGAATCTGCTGGATGTCTCAATTTTCCGTCCCTTTTCCTTTCTTCATCATGCCATCTAAGCATTTTAGCATCATTGGCGTTGGAGAACATTCGCTTAAATCTAGGTATTATCGGCAAATACCATAGAACCTTAGCAGGAGCCCCACCGACTTCATCCTTTCGTTTGTAACGCCAAGTGTCACATGTCGGAAATTTATCAGCTGATTCATACTCGCCTCTATATTGCACACAGTCGTTGGGACACGCATGTATTCTTTTGTACTGCAAGTTCAAAGGGCACAACAGCTTCTTTGCATCGTAAGTTGACACCGGAAGTTCATTCCCATCGGGAAGCATATCGACAAGTGTTTCTAAGAGTGTTGAGAAACATTTATCCGAAATCCCAAATTTAGCCTTAATGTTCAACAATTTGAACACAGCAGACAATTTTGTATATTTAGAACATCCGTCGTACATGGGGATATTGTTGTCCCTAAGCAGACTGTCAAATATGGGAGGACGTTCATCGAAATCCTCATGAACATCACGGAGCATGTCCTCAATACGATCATTATCAGATGAATAACTATCAGCTAAAACATCTACATCTGCCTCGTCTTGCACTCTTGTACTAGATGCTTCATCCACCCGACCAGCTACAGACTCACCGTGCCATATCCAATTTTTATAACCAGGTTTAAAACCCGAGACTATCAGATGATCCCTAACAATCTCACTATCCACCACTTTGTGTTAATACAATTACGACAAGGACATGAAATCTTGGATGGCCTCTTTTTTTCTACGATTTTGCTCTGCACAATTCATAAACTCTTCTACACCATTCAAATATTCGACCGTTGTTCGCTTACTAGACATCCAAACCCGATCCATCTCAACCACCTAAGTTAGATAACAAATAAATTTATATCGTAAAGCGATAGTGAACGTTTAAGAACGGTCCCAGGGGACCATTCAAGGTTTTCCTCTAAATGAGCAAACCTTGAACATATCTAAGCTTAACAAAATAATAAATTCACAAATCATAGGCAATTTCAAACAAATACGAAGCACAAAAATACCTATCCAAGCACAAAAAATCTAGGGTACCCGGCAATCGAACCCATCGGGTCGGGTTTCAATTTCTTTTCCTTTTTAACAATTATGATTTTCTAACATAGTATGGGACATTAATCGAACATTAAATCACAATATGAAACCGAAATCGAAAGCATACCTAAATTCCCCAAATTAAATAAATTAGGGTTACAAAAAAATATACTACCTGTTAAATTGGGCCTGCGGCTGCGGCTGAGAGGGGCGGGGCGGCGACGTGGGGCGGCGAGGTGGGGCGGCGAATTTTGTGGCGCGGCGACAGCTACTGGTGGGCGCGAGTGGTGGGTGTGGCGCGGCTACGAGGCGGCTGGTGAGGGGCGGCGGTGACAACGAGCGGTGAGGGCACGGCGAACGTGGGCGGCGACGGCGAGGGCACGACGAACGTGGGCTGGGCTGCGAGTGGTGGCGCGGGCCAAGCAGGAACGGGCTGCGAGGCGTGGCTGCGACGGGCGGGGCAGCGACGGGCGGGGCTGCAACGGGCGGGGCTGCGACGGGCTCGGCTGGTCAGGCGAGGCACGGCGGCTGGAGCTATGTGATGGGGCTGTGTGATGGGGCTGTGAGTTCGATGGGGCAGTGATGAGTCTGTTCGTGGGTTTTAATTTTAACAGTATCGGCGACTGTTGTAGAACGTAACAGTCGCCAATAATGGACATGGGCGACTGTTAAGAAAGAAACAGTCGCCAAAAGTTAAAAAAAAAAAGAAAATCAACGAAAATATTCAAAAAATTAAATAAATGGACATGGGCGACTGTTAAAAAATAAACAGTCGCCAATTGCGAATCATGGGCGACTGTTGTTGCAGTAACAGTCGCCAAATACTGAAATAAAAAAAATAATAAAAAGTAGGACGGAATTGGCGACTGTTACGGTAACAACAGTCGCCCAAAAACAGACGCCCATAGTGGCGTAGCCTATTCTATCTTCTGTACTAGTGTTCATTTCTCTTGACTTGACATTCTAATACTATATGTCGAAAATTCAATGTAACATCGAAATCTTTAAACAACAATTGCTTTCGAAATTCTCATATACTAAATCAAATCTTACCGAAACACTATTATATCCTAAACAACTAAAATTCATACGATCAAAATCAAAATTCTTAAGAACTTAACCCAGACTGTAAACATGTTCTTCCTATCGAAAATCAAACTTCTATTGAACTAATACGAGATTTCATGTATGTCTAATCCTACTTTTGTTGATCTCAACTTAAAACATGAACTTTGTAACAAAATTTATACCTCTTTCTAGCTTGCGTTCATTTACTGCTCGAACCTTTCTCTCCTTGACTTATATCGAAGTTTTGCTTCTTAGATGAATTATTGATATGATCGTTATTAATCTCTATCCCTCTATGCACTATATTACAAGTAGATAATTCCAATGTCTTCTAACCTAACCTTATCATTCCCCTCACGTTAGATAGTTTAATGTCTATCCTAATGGCTAAGTGACATGAATTATTTTATTATTAGATCAATTCCAAGTGATAACTATCGAAAGTTTTGATCTCTTTTAATACACTATATCGAGAACCCACACTTTCGTAATCTCTATGTAAATAAATCTCGAGTGCTTGACTGAAAAATTTCTAAGTAGTATGAATGTCGAAATTGTGTATTATTAAGTCTTAAAATCTTGTTTATAATTGTAACATACATTTCGACATCTTATTGATAATCTCGACACACCTCTCGAAATTTATTGGTATTGATTAATCAATGTCAAATTCTGTATATACCATGTCGAGATCATATAATGAAACCCGAAATTCATGTTAAAGTCCGAAGAATATGTCGAGATCTATCTTTCAAATCAACCTCGAGATCTTTGTTTCAAAATGTCGAAATATATCTCGAATTGTAATGTCGATATTTAATCCTGATATGACTTCGAGATTCTGTATGGAATCTCAAAATCAGATTTATACCGAAATCTTTGTGCAATGTCGAAATATTGTTTATAAATACATATCGACATCTTTTATATAATACTTTAGTTACCTTATTCTATCTATACTTGTGTTTTAAAGTGACATATGAATGCATGAATTTATGTAAATGCGTAAAATTATAATATGAGGTTTCGGTTCCTGACAAAACGGAAGTAAGAAACGGCAGTACTTCGAACTAGGTCCCAATATCAACCAGAATTATCGCCAGCAAAACTGGCGACCGAGACCAAACTTGGGGGGCAACTAACTATCCGTTTCGACCCTCAACTATGAATCCCCAATGTCCTGTAGCACCCGGGTTTCCCGTAAGTATTTAGGGCCAATAAATTAGCAAAATGTGACTCCGTGAATTATGTGCATTAAGGTGAATTATGTGCATAAACGTGATTTACGTGCTCAATATGACTTAAGTGCAACTTCGTGTTTTACGAAATTGGGTGCGATTAAATTGTGCTTATGTGACTTACTTGAAATTGTGTGGAAAATTACGTGCTTAGGCGATTTCTTGAATTTAGTACAATTAAATCGTACCAAGTGATCCCTAACTTATTTAGGAATTTTCGAAAGTTGGACAAGGAAATTGGATCATGAGAGGAAATTTGACCATAGTACTAATGGGCTATAATTAAATCCAAACTTAGGCCCAAATAAGATCTCAAACTTGGGCCCAATAACCTTAGAAATAAGGTTTAGCAAACAAGATCCTTGGATTTAGGGAAACCCACGCCAAGTTGTTCCATCACAATAAAATATCTAGCTAAACATTTCGAAACTCCATAACCACTTTTAAGAGTAACCCACGAAATTAGAAAGAAAGGAGAAGGGAAAGGAGCCGAGAAGATTTCAACGAAAGGAACACCTCAAGTTAACTTGGACTTCGAAAATTAGTAAGTGACGAAAATCCCTTAAACCATTTCGACTTTTATACTAAGAATTGTTTAGCTAAATTTCGAGCTTAGGTTTGTACTAAGGATGTTTGTTTGAGCAAATATGAAGTTAAGTAGCATAGCATGTGATTTAGAACTTAGAATGCTAGGTAGAATAAGCTATGGAATGGTGTTCGATGGGATGATGAATGGCGAAGAAAGAAGATGATGATAAATGTCGAATGATGTAGGTGAAATGTCGAGCTAAAAGTCGACATTAAAGTCGAGCTCAATATCGAATAGAATTGAGTATAAAATGTCGAGGTGAAATCTCGTGTCGACATTTATGTTCCAAGATGTCGAGATCTCTAAATCACAAAATGTCGAGTAATACATATAATGTCGAAACATAATGTCGAAGTGATAAGAAATAAAAATGTCGAGTCTTTCTATGTTGATAAAATGTCGAACCCTAAGAAATTAATGTAAATGTCGAGAGTAGTCATGTCGACATTTTCTACAAAAGTCGAATTAAAATGTCGAGGTTAGATAGAGAAAAATGTCGGGATCTTTAATTTACTCAAATGTCGAATTCAAAGAAAATCAGTACAAATGTCGAACCAAAGAAAAAGTCGAAACCATGTGATAGATAAAATGTCGACTCGTCACATCGAATAAAATGTCGAGTAAAATGTCGAGCTTATATAGTTAAAAAGTCGGGATGAGCATTAGGATTCATATCGACATTTTGTTGAAATGTCGAGATATCGAGTAAGAAGTCGAATGCCTAAAATGTCGATGAAAAATATGTCGACATTTTATAAATGTCGAGATACATGAAAGTCTCATGTCGACATTTCCAAATTAAAAATATCGAGATCATGATAAAGAGAACTTCGAGATGATAGGATAAATGTCGAAGTTGACACATTGAGATTTAGAAAATGTCGAGCCGCATAAAAAGTCGAAGCCTCATAAAATGTCGAGCTCTGATTTAAAAATCTCGAGATCAAGCTCGAGATTTATCAGACCCGAGATTTATTTCGAAAACAATAGCTCGAGATTTTCTTATAATGTCGAGATTTAATATTTAACCAACAATTCGAAATCTATTTTAACTCATGATATACATTTAGGGCTCGAAGATTAGCATACTTAAACCACTAAATAAAATAGCGCACTGACACCAATATTTCATGCCTAAGGTCGGGACTTAGGAACACTTACGGATCAGGCGATTGCTAATCTACGGACGACAGGTAAGTGGAAGTCCAACTACGACACACAACATGTTTTACGTGCCTAAATTGTATGATTACGTGCTTATGTGGCTTCATGAATTAGTAAATTGATTTAAGTATTAAATGTGGTAAGCCTATGTTGCATTTACTTGTATTTGCATATGCATACTCACGTGCACACACGAACTCGTGAGGAAGGGTCGTGGGGTTGAGTGTGCGTAATGATGTGTCGCATGTACGCGACGAGGACTTGCCGATGTGGGCAAGTGTGTCGACTCGTAGTTGAGTCAGGGGCTGTCTACTATGCTACCAGGGCGGCGTTTTAGCGTCGTCGTACTATTATTGTAGATATATATATTGATATCCTATGGATAGGATTTGGGCATGGCCCATGGCGGTAAGGTGCGACCTGGAGGGTGCGACCTGAGGGTGTAAGCGACACAGGGTGGAACCCTGGTGTAGGCGACCTCAGCGTGGGCTACCAGCGTGAGCGACCGCCGGACAGTCGGGGATGACCGGGTTCATATGGCGACCTAGGGGAACGATGTGCATCCTAGGGTTCGGCCATCCGGCGTGGACCGCTGTCGTATTGTCCTTGAGGGACGTGAGCTCTTGTGGTGCATAGTTAGATTAGCCGAGGGCCCTGAGTGAAATTAGTCTGAGTACGTTGGTACGAGTGTTATATGCATCGGCGCGGTACGCCATTGCGAGTGTTATATGCATCGGCGAGGATTGCCTTTGCAAGGGTTGTGTGCATCGGCGTGGATTGCCTTTGCGAGTATTATATGCATCGGCGCGGATTGCCTTTGCGGGGAGTGACACGTGCATACATGCATGATTTCTGCTTACTGAGCCTCGGTGGCTCATTCCTTACGTTGTGTGTTGTAGGCACCGACGACCACGGTATGTGATCGTATTGCAAGACAAGGCCGACCTTTTGAAGCTTCGTGCTGCTTTTGGGGGTGGACGTGTGTGTGTGGATGACGACCTGTGAGGCCGGGCGCATAGGAGCTTTTGCTGTGCCGACACACCTTCGCCGTTGTAGTTAGACCATGTCTGGAACTTGATGTCCGACATGCATTCTTTTGTCTTGTATAGAACGATGTTACATTCCATGAATGGAAAATAAAAAAAATTGTACGCGTTTTCGGTGCACTTCTTTACTTGCAAACTCGCTAGGCACGTAGATATGCGCTAGATTAGGCGGTTAGGAAGTCGGGGCGCCACAGGGTGGTATCAGAGCTTCGGTTACAGGTTCTGTAGACTGTCCACACACACACACCCAAAAGAGCGGAAGCGGCCTTGCAAGTAAGTGTTAAGTCTATGTGATTTTCTATGTTGTATAATTTATTGGCCATAGGACAATCAGGATAGGGTAGAAAGATGGTAAGAACGAGAGGAGAGTCGAGTGGTGGCGACGACCAGAACAGGGGAAACACGGCCCCTCCCGACAATCGGGACGCAACAATTTTCCAACTGACGGAACTAGTCCGCCAGCAGTCAACGCAGATTCAACAGCTTATTCAGCAGAATACTGCTAATGCTGGGCCAACTCAGGCGGAAAGGACTGAGGTGGTGGGAGAACGATTCCGAAGGTTGAACCCACCGACCTTCGAAGACACAGCGGACTCAACAGCCGCTGAAGACTGGTTAAGGACTCTCGAGAGCATGTTCGTCTATAGTAGAGTTCCGGAGGCGGAGAAAGCCCTATGTGCTGCGTTCCTACTACGAGGGAGCGCAGGGCACTGGTGGGACACCATCATGGTGTTGGAGAACCCCGCTACAATGAGCTGGGAGAGGTTCAAGGAGTTGTTCCGGGGCAAGTACCTCACCGCCCCGATTCGAGCACAGCGCCTAAACGAATTCATCAACCTCAGGCAGGGTTCTATGACGGTGGCCGATTACATAAGGAAGTTTGAGCAGCTGTCCAGGTTCGCTGCTCACATGGTCAGCACGGAAGCCCTGAAAATCGAACGCTTTTTGGAAGGATTGAAGCCCGAGCTCTACAGAGATGTGAGCATGGCGGGAATTCAGGGAGCTACTTACTCCCAAGTAGCAGAGAGAGCGATGGTGGCTGAACAGGCGGAAGCCAGAATCGTGAAGGCACAAGAGGCTAAACGCAAGTTCGCGCAAATGCAAGGAGCGCAATGGAGCGGAGGAGACCAGAAACGGCAGTTCATGCCTAAAGGAGGCAAGAAGAGATTTCAGAACCGGCCTCATCAACAGCCTCAGGGGACGATGAACAGACCCCCAAATCCAAACCAGAACCAAGGAGCAGCGCAGGGCCCATACTGCCAGAAGTGCGGGAAAAGGCACTTTGGGAACTGCAACATGCAAGTCAACACCTGCTTTAGGTGTGGGAAGCCGGGCCACTTTGTGAGACAGTGCCCGGAGGGTGCTTCGGGAAATCAGACCGGAAGTCAAGCAGGACCTCAAAGGGTGCCAGCTCGGGTGTATACCATCACATCCGAAGAAGCAGAGAACAATCCGGAGGTGGTAGCAGGTACCCTACTAGTCCACCAAACTCCCACGTGCATTCTAGTAGATTCCGGGGCGACCCACTCGTTTGCGTCCGTAAAGTATGTGATGAAACTCGGGGTAACGCCTGAGCGAGTCGATTACGAGTATAGCGTAGCAATTCCAAGCGGGGCACCAACTAGGACTAGCCAAATGATAAGAAATTGCCCGGTCCTAGTCGGTAATAGGGAATTATCTGTAGATTTGATAGTCATCCCGATGGACGACTACGAAGTGATCCTCGGGATGGACTGGCTCTCAAAATACGGAGCAGTGATAGACTGTAACCGTAAAGTAGTTACGTTTAGTTTAGAAGGGGAAGAATCTTTCACCTTCAGGGGGATAATGAAAGGAAGAGGCTTTCCGAGGATATCAGCCTTAAAAGCTCAGCGACTAATCAATTCCGGGTGCGAGGCATACCTGGTGTTCGCGCTAAAGGCAGAAGAGAATACCCCCACGGAACCCGAGGACGTACCTGTGATTAAAGACTTCCTAGAGGTATTTCCAGAAGAATTGCCGGGATTACCCCCAGACAGAGAAATCGAGTTTACAATTGACCTGGTGCCGGGAGCAGCTCCAGTGTCCAAGGCTCCATATCGCTTAGCGCCAACCGAATTAAAGGAATTAAAGGAACAAATAGATGAACTCCTACAGAAAGGATTCATTCAGACCAGCTTTTCTCCCTGGGGTGCGCCAGTCCTGTTCGTACGAAAGAAGGATGGCTCGATGAGATTATGTATAGACTACAGGGAGTTGAACAAGCTGACGATCAAGAACAAGTATCCACTACCCCGAATAGACGACCTCTTCGACCAATTACAAGGCGCCACAGTATTTTCTAAGATCGATTTGAGGTCGGGCTACCATCAACTGAAAATCCGCAAGGAAGACATTCCCAAAACGGCATTCAGTACTAGATACGGGCATTTCGAATTCCTAGTAATGCCCTTTGGACTGACGAACGCACCGGCGGCCTTTATGGACCTAATGAACCGGGTGTTCGAAGCCTATTTAGACAAGTTCGTGATCGTGTTCATAGATGACATCCTCGTCTATTCCAAGACGGAGGAGGAGCACGAACAACACCTACGAGTAGTACTCGGAGTATTGAGGGAAAAGCAGTTGTACGCCAAGTATAAGAAGTGTGAATTCTGGCTGGACCAAGTAGCATTTTTGGGACACATTGTCTCGGGAGCGGGAATCTCTGTGGACCCGAGCAAAATCGAAGCAATTAACGATTGGCCACAGCCGACCAACGTAACGGAAGTACGAAGCTTCCTAGGCTTAGCAGGCTACTACCGGAAGTTTATAAAAGATTTCTCGAAAATTGCCTCTACACTCACGAAGCTAACCAGAAAGAACACACCTTTTCAATGGAACAAAGAGTGCGAACAAAGCTTCCAAGAACTGAAAAAGCGACTTACGACAGCCCCAGTACTAACGATACCCACGGGGACAGGAGGGTTCTCAGTGTATAGCGACGCCTCGAAGAACGGGCTAGGATGCGTACTGATGCAGAACGGTAACGTGGTGGCTTACGCCTCACGACAATTGAAGGAGTACGAAAAGAACTACCCTACACACGACTTGGAGCTAGCAGCGGTAGTCTTCGCTCTCAAAATTTGGAGGCACTACTTGTATGGAGAAAGATGCGAAATCTACACCGATCACAAGAGCTTAAAGTATTTCTTCACCCAGAAGGAACTCAATATGAGACAAAGACGGTGGCTGGAATTGGTGAAAGACTATGATTGCGTAATCAACTACCACCCAGGGAAGGCGAACGTGGTAGCTGATGCTCTAAGCCGGAAATCTGTGAGCGCGAAACTTCAACAGCTCGACGTGGAAGTCGTACCATTGGGAGAAGTCGAGGTGAAGTTAGCAGCTCTGACTCTGCAACCAACGCTACTGGAGCAAATCAAAAAGGCACAGGAAAACGATGAGTTTTACCTGAAAGCTAAGGAAGCACAAACCGAGCAATCAACGACAGACTTCGTGTTTCGGGACGACGGAAGTTTATACTACAAGAGTAGATTATACGTACCGAACGACGCGGATCTTAGACGAGTTATACTGACGGAAGCACATACCACACCATATTCGGTACACCCAGGAGCTACAAAGCTTTATAGGGATCTAAGGACCAACTACTGGTGGCCGGGAATGAAAAAAGACGTAGCAACGTTCGTGAGCCAATGCCTCACCTGCCAGCAAATTAAGGCAGAACATCAGCGACCGGCAGGGACGCTGCAACCCTTACCCATTCCAGAGTGGAAGTGGGACAATATAACGATGGATTTCGTGAGCGGATTGCCGAGGAACGCGAAAGGACACGACGCAATTTGGGTAATCGTAGATCGACTTACAAAATCTGCCCATTTTCTGCCAATAAGTACGACGTTCACCATGGAGCGATACGCGGAACTGTATATCCAAGAGATAGTACGACTCCATGGAGTACCGTTGTCAATAGTATCGGACCGTGATTCAAGATTCCAATCTAAATTCTGGACGAGTTTACAAAAGGCCATGGGGACGAAGTTGGCATTTAGCACAGCATATCATCCGCAAACGGACGGCCAATCCGAGCGAACGATCCAAACACTGGAAGATATGTTACGAGCCTGTGTGCTTGATTTCAAAGGCAACTGGAGCAAGTACCTTCCACTTGTAGAATTCTCGTACAACAACAGTTATCAAACCACGATTGGAATGGCACCTTACGAAGCCTTATACGGACGAAAGTGCAGGTCCCCAGTACATTGGGACGAAGTCGGTGAACGGGCGATGTTAGGCCCAGACATGATACGAGAAATGACGGAAAACATCGCGATGATCCGAGAGAGAATGCGCACGGCGCAGAGTAGACAGAAGAGTTATGCGGATCGGAGACGTAGACCGCTAGAATTCGAGGTGAATGATTGGGTTTTCGTGAAAGTATCGCCAATGAAGGGCGTTAAGAGATTCGACAAGAAGGGAAAACTAAGCCCAAGATACATTGGTCCCTTCAAGATAGTGAAAAGAGTTGGTGAAGTAGCGTACCAACTGGAACTACCAGCATCGTTGTCGCAAGTACACGATGTGTTCCACGTGTCGACTTTGCGAAAGTATATTGCCGACCCAAGCCATGTGCTAACGAACGACACTCTGCACCAACACTTGAAGCCAGATTTGAGTTACGAGGAAACACCCGTCGAGGTTTTGATGCATGAAACGAAGAGACTTAGGAACAAAGAGATTCCTCTAGTAAAGGTTCTGTGGCGGAATCAGTCAGTAGAGGAAGCCACATGGGAACGTGAGGATGAAATGAGGGTCCGCTATCCTGAATTGTTCCGAACGGGCTGATTTCGGGGGCGAAATCCTCCTTAAGGGGGGAGGATGTAGCACCCGGGTTTCCCGTAAGTATTTAGGGCCAATAAATTAGCAAAATGTGACTCCGTGAATTATGTGCATTAAGGTGAATTATGTGCATAAACGTGATTTACGTGCTCAATATGACTTAAGTGCAACTTCGTGTTTTACGAAATTGGGTGCGATTAAATTGTGCTTATGTGACTTACTTGAAATTGTGTGGAAAATTACGTGCTTAGGCGATTTCTTGAATTTAGTACAATTAAATCGTACCAAGTGATCCCTAACTTATTTAGGAATTTTCGAAAGTTGGACAAGGAAATTGGATCATGAGAGGAAATTTGACCATAGTACTAATGGGCTATAATTAAATCCAACTTAGGCCCAAATAAGATCTCAAACTTGGGCCCAATAACCTTAGAAATAAGGTTTAGCAAACAAGATCCTTGGATTTAGGGAAACCCACGCCAAGTTGTTCCATCACAATAAAATATCTAGCTAAACATTTCGAAACTCCATAACCACTTTTAAGAGTAACCCACGAAATTAGAAAGAAAGGAGAAGGGAAAGGAGCCGAGAAGATTTCAACGAAAGGAACACCTCAAGTTAACTTGGACTTCGAAAATTAGTAAGTGACGAAAATCCCTTAAACCATTTCGACTTTTATACTAAGAATTGTTTAGCTAAATTTCGAGCTTAGGTTTGTACTAAGGATGTTTGTTTGAGCAAATATGAAGTTAAGTAGCATAGCATGTGATTTAGAACTTAGAATGCTAGGTAGAATAAGCTATGGAATGGTGTTCGATGGGATGATGAATGGCGAAGAAAGAAGATGATGATAAATGTCGAATGATGTAGGTGAAATGTCGAGCTAAAAGTCGACATTAAAGTCGAGCTCAATATCGAATAGAATTGAGTATAAAATGTCGAGGTGAAATCTCGTGTCGACATTTATGTTCCAAGATGTCGAGATCTCTAAATCACAAAATGTCGAGTAATACATATAATGTCGAAACATAATGTCGAAGTGATAAGAAATAAAAATGTCGAGTCTTTCTATGTTGATAAAATGTCGAACCCTAAGAAATTAATGTAAATGTCGAGAGTAGTCATGTCGACATTTTCTACAAAAGTCGAATTAAAATGTCGAGGTTAGATAGAGAAAAATGTCGGGATCTTTAATTTACTCAAATGTCGAATTCAAAGAAAATCAGTACAAATGTCGAACCAAAGAAAAAGTCGAAACCATGTGATAGATAAAATGTCGACTCGTCACATCGAATAAAATGTCGAGTAAAATGTCGAGCTTATATAGTTAAAAAGTCGGGATGAGCATTAGGATTCATATCGACATTTTGTTGAAATGTCGAGATATCGAGTAAGAAGTCGAATGCCTAAAATGTCGATGAAAAATATGTCGACATTTTATAAATGTCGAGATACATGAAAGTCTCATGTCGACATTTCCAAATTAAAAATATCGAGATCATGATAAAGAGAACTTCGAGATGATAGGATAAATGTCGAAGTTGACACATTGAGATTTAGAAAATGTCGAGCCGCATAAAAAGTCGAAGCCTCATAAAATGTCGAGCTCTGATTTAAAAATCTCGAGATCAAGCTCGAGATTTATCAGACCCGAGATTTATTTCGAAAACAATAGCTCGAGATTTTCTTATAATGTCGAGATTTAATATTTAACCAACAATTCGAAATCTATTTTAACTCATGATATACATTTAGGGCTCGAAGATTAGCATACTTAAACCACTAAATAAAATAGCGCACTGACACCAATATTTCATGCCTAAGGTCGGGACTTAGGAACACTTACGGATCAGGCGATTGCTAATCTACGGACGACAGGTAAGTGGAAGTCCAACTACGACACACAACATGTTTTACGTGCCTAAATTGTATGATTACGTGCTTATGTGGCTTCATGAATTAGTAAATTGATTTAAGTATTAAATGTGGTAAGCCTATGTTGCATTTACTTGTATTTGCATATGCATACTCACGTGCACACACGAACTCGTGAGGAAGGGTCGTGGGGTTGAGTGTGCGTAATGATGTGTCGCATGTACGCGACGAGGACTTGCCGATGTGGGCAAGTGTGTCGACTCGTAGTTGAGTCAGGGGCTGTCTACTATGCTACCAGGGCGGCGTTTTAGCGTCGTCGTACTATTATTGTAGATATATATATTGATATCCTATGGATAGGATTTGGGCATGGCCCATGGCGGTAAGGTGCGACCTGGAGGGTGCGACCTGAGGGTGTAAGCGACACAGGGTGGAACCCTGGTGTAGGCGACCTCAGCGTGGGCTACCAGCGTGAGCGACCGCCGGACAGTCGGGGATGACCGGGTTCATATGGCGACCTAGGGGAACGATGTGCATCCTAGGGTTCGGCCATCCGGCGTGGACCGCTGTCGTATTGTCCTTGAGGGACGTGAGCTCTTGTGGTGCATAGTTAGATTAGCCGAGGGCCCTGAGTGAAATTAGTCTGAGTACGTTGGTACGAGTGTTATATGCATCGGCGCGGTACGCCATTGCGAGTGTTATATGCATCGGCGAGGATTGCCTTTGCAAGGGTTGTGTGCATCGGCGTGGATTGCCTTTGCGAGTATTATATGCATCGGCGCGGATTGCCTTTGCGGGGAGTGACACGTGCATACATGCATGATTTCTGCTTACTGAGCCTCGGTGGCTCATTCCTTACGTTGTGTGTTGTAGGCACCGACGACCACGGTATGTGATCGTATTGCAAGACAAGGCCGACCTTTTGAAGCTTCGTGCTGCTTTTGGGGGTGGACGTGTGTGTGTGGATGACGACCTGTGAGGCCGGGCGCATAGGAGCTTTTGCTGTGCCGACACACCTTCGCCGTTGTAGTTAGACCATGTCTGGAACTTGATGTCCGACATGCATTCTTTTGTCTTGTGTAGAACGATGTTACATTCCATGAATGGAAAATAAAAAAAATTGTACGCGTTTTCGGTGCACTTCTTTACTTGCAAACTCGCTAGGCACGTAGATATGCGCTAGATTAGGCGGTTAGGAAGTCGGGGCGCCACATGTCCCCGATGCGGACGATATCATACCGGGGTTTGTTTCGGAGCCGGACCTAAATTCAACCCGAAATGTTTCAAGTGCGGAAAACTGGGACATGTTGTAAAAGACTGTCAAGAATATCGTCCCAGAAACCCAGCCCCAGTGCCAGTACGACCTCCACTGGCACCAGCCCGAGTATACGCTTTAACAAGCGAAGAAGAAGAACCGAACCCAACAAGGATGACAGGTATCTCGAAATGCTTGTAAGCATACTCATTCGGAGTCGCATGTTTATTTGTGTGGAATAAATGTGTGACGTCAGTGAGAATGATCCCAGCTCCATTTAAGTAAATCGGACTAGATGTCAGAGTTGCGCAGCGGAAGTGTGATGGAAGTAGGAACAAGTATTTCTAGGAGACATAGAAAATGGACAAACGAGCCTATATATAAGGAATTAAATGATCCTAGAAATTAGGTCACACATTTAAATGTGTCACCTAATGAAGGTGGGAATATATTCTACCTTAATAAGAGATAAATAGGAGAAAACTTTACCCGGAGTTCACCAGTCGGCGAATTTCGGGGCGAATTTCTTTTAAGGGGGGAGGATGTAATAACCGTAAAATTTAATTACGGGATTTACAATAAAATTAATGGTAGAGAGTAGTTAATTAGAAACCTTGTTGGATTAATTAGACAAAGATGTTAAGACTAGGAGAATAAGTATGTCACGCAATTTATTTTGTAATAAATATACTATTATTTTAGTACTTTAAATGGCTTATGTGTGTGTTATGTGAAATACATGATATATGTGTTACAGCCATATATAAATGCCTATATGTTAGGTACTATTAGGGTAACTAACCAAGTAGAGGAATTAATTGAAATTAGGTTAGTTGTTGATTTTAGGGTTTCTAGTACATGACATGCTAACCTAGAAGATTTGATGTAATACATTAAGTTCTCTTTAGGCCCAAGTACTAGAAATAATAAGGTACTAATAGAAAGGTTATTTAAGCCTAAAAGAGGGGCCATCGAAACATAGTTAGGAAAGAATTATTGAAGACTTAAAGATATACACATATATATACACGGTAGCAATTGTTTAGTCGTTAAGGAACCTTAAAGAATCAATAGAATAATATGTATTACATGGATGTTGATAAAGATAAGGCTCACTAGGTATTGATGTCATTTAGGCATTTTTATACGCAAGATCTAGTAAGGATAAGAATAGAATTTACTCATTATTAACAATGAACCATCGAAAACCCTAAGCAAGGAGAGAAAGGAGATCAATCAGTAAAGAACGAATTTGACCTCGGGGAAAGGTATAATTTTACCATAACTTTTATATGTTTAACTAGTAGTTTAACATAACCCAAGCATGTTGAGTAGAAACAGCTACATACGATTAAAGTTGTATAGTTCTAATTTTTGGTAAACTTCGAACATAATTACAGTTCTTATAGAATTTACACTGCTTTTAAGAAATAGGTTTTCAATTGGAAGTTAGATTATCTAAGGAATGATGAACGATGATATAATCTGCCCAAATGATAAACCTCGAAGCCATAGTAATTTTTAGGAATTAAATTCGAAGTTGGAGTAGACATTGAGATACATGTCGAAAGGTTTAAGATGGTAGTGTCGAAATGTTTAAGAGTGTAGACATCGAAATCTTTGTGTTATCCCAAGAACAACTATCGAAATCTCATATGCTGTATTGAAATGTGTTTTGAAAATATCGAGGTTTAATGTTCAAGTGAGAACTATATCGAGGTCCCTAGTATAGTGTCGAGATCTATGTGCAATGACAAAAATATCGAAATTATATATCATATCGAATTTGTAATGCTTAGTTTGAAACTCGAGATCTAGACAAAAAATGGATATCGACATTTTATATAACCCGAGATCCACCTTATAACCATATCGAGATGTATTTTGGAAATGTCGAGATTTTTGGTCTATTGTAGTGTGTGGAATGTCGAGATCTATCCATAGCAAAATTACATAACAAAGCTCGAAATCTATCCTTTATTATATATTATATATATCGAGATCTTGTTAAGGATTGATTTCGAAATGTTGCATGAATCTCGAGATGTATTTAATCCAAGCATGTCGAAATCTTTTAATCCCTAATATCATGAATATCGAGATCCACTCTATAATTCATATCGAAATCTTATGTAGTATTAGATGTCGAAGCCTTTATATATATATATATATATATATATATATATATATATATAATCCCCAAGTCATATTGCTCGATATTTGTGTTTATTATGTCGAAATTTATATCAAGATACGTGTCGATATTTTAATACATCTCGAGATCCCCTAATAACATAAATTCGGGATCTATCTCTGAAATTGTATGTCTGAGTTTAGGTTAAGTTCTAAATTTTGGGATTTTGAAATTATAAAAGTCGAAACTAGGGCCTGAGCATAGCAAATGAGTGAAATCTAGATAGTCTTAACCCTAACTTAATCTAGACAACTAATCAAATGATATAGGACATTTAATAAATTGGTATACTCGAAATTTACTTCCATATAATTAGTTAATTTCAACACAGTACTGATAATATTTATTTCTTCAGAGAATCGACAGTTAGGGACTCTACCGAGTTTCATAATTGATAATAGCAGGAGGACAGGTAGGTGAAACTTTCATCTACAACACGTAACCTATTTATGTGAATATATGTGTACGTGATTCGTTGGTGAAATCCACCTACGACACGTAAACGTTTGTGTGTATTATTATGTGAATTATGTGATACTTATGTGATATTTATATGATACGTACATGACTACGTGATTATGTGAATTTCATGGATTAGGTGTTTGACATGTTTTAAATATTTTCGCACGTCATATGTAACCATGTTGCACTTCATATGCTATTGCACTGCACTGCATGCACTTGCATACCAGGTCAGTGCGAGGGGGTTGAGTACCGTACGGAACGGTAACGTTTGGGGAGTCGACGAGTGGTGTTGGTCCATTTGTCGGATAGAGGGTGGGTGAATGCCGCTCTAAAGAAACCTGAGTAGGCTGCCCGGGCTCCAGTAGGTACCACTCTAAAGTGACCCGAGTGGGCTGACCGAGCGATAGGATGGTGCTTGTCACACCCCACTTTTCCTATAATTAGTTTGGCGGATTTTTCGCAACATAAGCTGCGGAAGACCCGGTTTAAAAAAAAAAAAAAACACTCTTATTTAATAATTTAATATTTATACACTTGCACCCATTTATTTCGCACACGTCCCGTTATGCAAACGTTATAATTTAAAAGACCATAACCCAATATGTTAAAATATTTAAAACACACTAATAACACCCCTCAGGTCACATCCATGTACGCCCAGCCCTCAAAAGTACGTGGAGTCACCGCCATCAGCCTGCCTTAGTCGTGACGTGTCTCAACGTCCGACTCGTTCGTACCTACAACACATAAAACGTGGAATGAGCTATAAAGCTCAGTAAGTGGAAATATGCATGTATGCACGTGCCAAAATACCAAAGGCATCTGCGCCAATGCTTACTAACGCTCGTATTCTCGTATCATTCTCATTCTTTTCTCATTTCTCTCATTTTTCCCATTCTCTCAGGGCCCTTAGCTACTTACTACGCACACCATCATATCATGAGCTCAAATCCTATACGGATAAAATACGATAGTGGCCCACACTGGCTAGGATAAAACTAGGGTTTATCTCCAGTCTTATCATTCACCAGGTCGCCCCTCTATCAAACCACTTTCCTGGCACTATAGTTATACTATGTGCCTTCCCATTACCTAAATAATTTAGGTAAATATATTCGACGGTTTTACCCCCGTCATGGTGCTTTCGCAGAAGTAGCTATGACTCATTCGTGAGTCTACATCAAATACTAATATCGTCAAACTTATTTTGTTCTCAGACGATCATATACCGTGCATACTCATACTAATAATCCTCACAAAATGCGTGTATGCACATGATAATGCCACATAAATAATGCCATGCATACATACCATGCTCGCCTACAAGCGATAAATAAAATGCACGTTCGCTTCCCCAAAATAAAAATAAATCCAGACATGCACATAATATACCATGATATAGTGTACCAATAGCTTCCCATGTCATCGCGAAATCATAATTAATAACTCATCGTGCGGTTTCATTATCGCCAATAAGCACCTCACGTAAAACAACCAACATAACTTGCCACATAATGACGTATTTCATATAATTCTTATCACGTAGGATCATTCAACACAGATAACACACTATATTATAATCAAAGCACATAATCACATAAAATACGCACATAAATTAATTTATGTGTTGTAGGTGAAATTTCCACTTACCTGGTATCCTTAGCTTATCGTACGGTTAAATCACTAACTTTCGAATCCTAATTATAGAAACATATAAAATTAGATTTCGTTAATTTACTTATAATTTCATGAAATTGGCTTAATTTGAACCCTATTTTCGACTTATAAATTCCGAAACCCTAAATTTCCAAATTTGACTTAAATTAAAATACCACATTGAAATTTACAAGAATCTTGAGTTGCATAATAATTTAAACTCGACATAGTATATTATAAAGCTTCGAAACTTGAATGATATAAAATCTCGATATACAACTCGACATAGATCTCGACATGAAATTAATAATCTTAGTATGAATCTCGAGTTCCTCTTCGACATTTATATAAATCTCGACACTACCTTCATATTCAACATACATAAAACTTCGAAACTACCATACATAATTATTTCGACATCTTCTTCGAGATTTCCCTTTCACAATTCACAAAACTCGAAACAACAAATAAACATTTCGAAATCCTATTCAAAATCCCCAAGACCAATCTCGAGATCTCATGTCAAAATGCTTATAAATTTCGAAACAACCTCACACAAAGATCTCGACATCCTCATAATAGTTTTGAAATCTTCTTCGATAGCCTCTTCGACATTCATAAAAATCTCGAAATAATCAAACATCTCCACCTACACTTCGACATCCTTATCGAGATTCTCTTACAATATTCATAAAACTCGAACAACTCCACATAAACATTTCGAAATCCTTACATCCTTATTCACATTTCACATTCGAATTCCTCAACTTCACAAAACCCATATCGAGATCTTGTTTCAAAATTTAATTTCGACATCTTAATAAATGTCGACTTCACACAACTTATATTGAAATCTTGTGTCGAGATTCTTAAGAATTTCGAACACATATCTTACTCACCTCGACATTCAATCTCGAGCTGCTTAAGGATTTCGATATACAATTTCGGACTCCACCAACTTCATTTCGAGATTCCAACCCTATCACCCTTTCGAGATTTCCTAATTCACACTAGCAACCTTTCGAAATCCTAATAAAAAACACTATTTACATTTCGAAATTAAACACACCCTAATCTTTCAAAATCATAAACGCTATTTCTTCCTAAACTCTTAAAATCTTTCGATCAAAACTCATTTTCTCAAGAACACGATAAACATCATGAAATTCTTAAACATACTTAAACCTTAAAACTCAAAATCCATGTAAAACATGATTTTATGCGACTTCCGGATTAACAAAACTTAAAAACATACTTAATCATAGTTAAAAACATAAAGATTAAGGTAAGAAATTTATACCTTCTCCAAGCTCAATTTCGACTTCAACTTGTTCAAACTTTCCTTTCTCTCTCAATTCTTAGTTCACGTTAATTACAAATGAAGTGCTTATTTTTCTTTTCTTTATCTCGTCCACTTGAGGTTAATAATAGGTAAATGACAAAATACTTAACCTAATCCTCAACTTTAATCACATAATAGATTCTATTACATTTCTAAAGTGTTCGACACCTCACTTAGCAAAATATAAGGTTAAAATATTCAACCATTTAATTACCATATTATATGATTCCCCTCGTTCTCCATCGTATACTAAGTTCAATGATTAGGACCTTTACCAAATATTAATATTTTACCCTTTATATATTAGTTATTCTTAATAATAGAATCTCGAGATCTATCCTAGAAATCTCTACATCAATTTCGAACTTCTTCCATAACATTTCGGGATCCATCACTTAAATTTCGAAATTCCTCTTAACAACTAATTTCGAACTTCTCCTCGAGGTGTTTCGAACTTCACCACAATTTCAAAAGTCATCACTTTTGGTTTCAACTTTCCCCTTAAATAGTTAGTTTCGAATTTTTTCTCATGCAAAGTAAAATTATCAACCAATAATTTTTCGAAGTTGATTGGATAGATCTCAAAGCTTCGAAAGCAATGAGGATAGAACAAACTTAGGACTGTTTACATGAACATTGATTAAACAAGTGATATATTATATTCTTGGGTGTGGGGATAACATGGTAAATAGCTTACATGAATTCCCTTGGAACTAAGCAAGTATTTGTTTTAATTGTTTCGATTTTATTCTTCCTTAGGCTTAATAATTTATTATATTTTATTTATGATTGGGCCTTATTTAATTAAGTCAAACAAATAGCCCAAAGTTTTGGTCCATCTATTACTTATTATTTTCGGACAATTATTTGATTAAGTTTCGAAAATAATTCGAAACTGATATAGCTTATACTTTCGCTCTATTTTAATTTCCATTAACTCAGATATTTACCAGATTAATTACATTCTATCCCCGTGTTAAATTTACGGGTATTACAGTGCTTGGGTGCGTGCCACTCTAAAGCGACCTGAGTTGGCCGCCCGAGCGTTGGGACGTTAGAGGTTTGGGTGTATGCCGCTCTAAAGAGACCTGAGTAGGCTGCCCAATGCTCTAGTACGTACCACTCTAAAGCGACCTGAGTGGGCCGAGCGAGCGATAGGCGAGGGAAAGGTTCTAGTACGTACAACTCTAAAGAGACCTGAGTGGGCAGATCGAACTTGAACCTCAACTCGGGGAAATGGGCGACTCTAAAGAGACCTGAGAAGCCTTCCCATTCTAAAGCGACCTGAGTGGGATACCCTAGGGTATAGTGTAGAATCACGGGGAGTCGTGGAATGTGATGAGTCGTGATTAGGGTCGAGCGTGCATTTGTGAGGTATATGGGATGGGATCGAGCGCACGCTGCATTCACGCATATTTCACCTACTGAGCAAATAGCTCAGGGTTTTACGTGTTGTAGGTACCGAGCCCAACACTGATGCGCGTCAGGCTGACGGCGGTGCTCCACGGACTTCTGAGGGCGGGGCTGTACATGGATGCGACCTGTGGAGCGATTAGGGTTTTGAGCGTTTTGATATTTTGGGGGCTACGGCCCGTGTAAATTCATGACAATGTAGATGACGTTAGGTATAATGTATTTTATTTAAGAAAAAGTTTTTGTCAGACGGGTCTTCCGCGACTTACGTTGCGAAAATCCGCCACAAATCAGTATTAGAAAGCGAGGGTCACCACAGTTTTCCACCTTCTTTTGTCCTCTTTTTCTTTGTCGTATCTTTTTCTTCCCCTCCTTTTCTCGTTTGAATACCCCGCGGAAGAGTTAGATAGTCGGTTGAAGGCTCGAAAGGGGGTTCAAATGAAGAAAATGTATTCGGAGAAGGCTCAAAATGGATGACTGTTATGTCAACGGATTGAAATTTACATATGGCCAAGTGAGGAATTTTCTAATTGCCCTAATCATTTTCCTAACGATCTAACGCATGGCGACTATGAGGCCAAGAATCACTAGTTAAGACAAGCAATTGATGTGTGACTCGCTCAAGAATAAATCCGTAGATAGAAAATAAGAAGGCTAGAATCATCACTTATATGAAGTGGTTTTGTGTCTCATGGAGCAAACTAATGACCTTTAGACACAAGAATGCGACTTAGACTGACAAAATTAAGCAATTAACCTGTCACATATCAGGGAAATCTATACGTGACCAGATCGAGCATCCTAAAGATATCGATATTCCCCTAATATTTTAAGTATATATAATATTTTTGGATTTTAGTTTATTATTGATGTAAGTATCACGCTAAATATAGCATTTAGGTACGCAAAACACATAGAATAGAACACATGAAAGCACATTAGAGCTTGCAAAGCTCATATTACGAAAGATTCAACATGCCTAATTTTCCAACAAGAAAATGGAATCATTTTTCATCCAATGCCTTGGTGAAAATGTCAACTAGTTGATACGTCGTGTTCACAAAATACATATCAATTGTACCTTTTCTATGTGATCTTTTATAAAGTGATATCTGATGTCTATGTGTTTCGTGCGTGAGTGGTGAACAGGATTGCACGTTATCACTATAAATGGGGATTTAGATTGTACCCATAGTCGCGAAGCTAAGTCCTCATCCACAGCATTTGGGAGCAACAGCTGGCGACCGCGATGTATTCTGCCTCAACCGTTGAAGTTGATACGCAATTCTGCTTCTTGGATGACTAGGCGACCAGCTATTTGCCTAGAAACTGAGCGCCACCGGAAGTGCTTTTCCTATCCATTCGACAACCTGCATATCAGCGTCAGTACAGCCAATTAATTTGAAATTTGTGCCTTAGGATACCACAATCATAAGGTGGAAGTGCCTTTGAGGTAGCGCAGGATCCGCTTGACTGCGAGCATGTAAGATTCTTTGGGATCGGCTTGGAAATGGGCGCAAAGACATGTGGCAAATATGATGTCTGGTCGGCTTGAGGTGAGATAGAGAAGAGACTCAATGATGCTAGAGTGTGATGTCGACCGTCTTTCCAGTAGGATTGGCATCCAACTTGCAGCTTGTGGACATAGGAGTGCTGAGAGGCTTGCTTTGATCTTGATGGAATTTCTTCAGCATATCCTTGATATACTTCCCCTGACTGATGAATATCCCATAATCCAGCTATCTGACTTAGAGTCCTTAAAAGAATTGCATCTCTCCCATGTGACTCATTTTAAACATTCTCTTCATTAACTCTCCAAACCTCTTGCAAAGCCGGGGATTTGTTGATCCGAAGATGATGTCATCTACGTAAACTTGGACGACCATTTGATGAAGATTGAATAAAGTCTTTGTCTTGCCATTTGATGAAGAGTGTCGTACCGATTGTTCCTCGAATGAATCAAGACTTTACGAGGAATTAGCTCAAGACATCATACCAAGCACGTGGGGCTTGGTTTAGTCTGTAGCGAGCTTAATCCAATGGATGGACGTGATCGGGATGTGCTAAGGTAATGAAGCCTTCTCGCAGAGCGACATAGACTTCCTCTTTTAACACGCCATTGAGAAAGGCAGTCTTAACGTCTATTTGGTAGACTTTGAAGTCTTTATGAGCTGCATAAGCCAAGAAAAGGCGGATCGCTTCGATTCGGGCAACAGGAGCATACGTCTCGTCGTAGTCAATGCCTTCATATTGGTTATACTCCATCGCAACCAGTCTTGCTTTATTCTGGATCACTTCTCTATCTTCATTCTTTTTGTTCTTAAACACCCATTTCGTCCCGATGATATTTTTCCATGTGGACGGGGTACTAAAGTCCACACTTAAAGGCATTCAAATTGGTTGATCTCGTCTTGCATTGCAATTACCCAATCTGGGTCTTGAAGTGCGTCTGTTACCTTGGCTGGCTCATTTTGGCTTAACAAGCAGCTAAAGAGACTGTGATGATGTCTTGTCCGTACTCCACTCGAAGGATCATCTATTATCTGATCAACCGGATGTGCTCGAGTTCACTTGCGCTCATGAGGCAACGCTGAAGTTGAAGCATCAGCAATTTGTGGACCGAGGTTCCCAATAATCTCAAGTTGTTCATTAGATTGAGGTAGTTCCATATCTGCACTTGAATTGAGCGATTCTGATAATACTTCATCAACAACCGTGGTAGGTTCTTCAGTATTCTGAGGTATTCTAAATCGGGTGAGGTAGGGACATGTGAAGAGCTTGGTACATCATCCTCGTCGAGTAGGGAATCCACTAATGGTGTGATATTGATGGTGTCTGGCCGATATACGGGCTCAAAGATAGAGTCCAAGTCTTCGAACGCGAGTCTCACAGCTTCTTCTGACGGTGAATCCTGAATTGTTGCCATCTTCTGTTGGTTTTGTGCCAACATACCAGTAAAAACGGGTTCTGAACTGTTGTATTCAGAAGCCATCTGATTAGGCACGGGTACTGAACTGAGGCGCTCAGGAGCCATCTCTAACACTTCTTGGAAAGTGACATTGTAGCTTTCTTTGATTGTTCGGTTGGACTTGATGTATACTCGGTGTGCTTTTGAAGTAGAAGAATACCCGACAAAAGTGGCTTCGAATGCTTTAGGGTTGAACTTAGCGCGTTGCTCTCTTTCGTTCGCCACAAAGCACTTGCACCCGAAGACTTTGAAGAAGGAAATATTAGGTACCCGCTTGTTAATGATCTCGTACGGAGTCTTATCGAAGCGCTTGTGAACTACCGCTCTGTTCTGAGTGAACAGGCGGTATTTACTGCTTCGGCTCATTGTTATTAAGGGCGCGCCTGAGGCGCGCCTAGGCGGTGAACGAGTTGAGGCGGCGGTCAATCACCTCTACGTGCTCAGAGGCATCGTCCTTTGTGGAGGCGCATCTGAGGCGGCGCCTCAGCGTGGGTTGTTGAGCCGCCTAGGCGATGAGGCGGCCGCCTTGGTGAAGATCGATCCATTTGAGGTGTACAGTGGTCAATTACAAAGAAGCTGCGAGGAAGAAGATAGAAAAACCCTAAAATCTTCTCAATTGGGCTTTGATTTGGGCCTCTAATTTATTTTGAAAAATATATACTTCAAACATATTTAATCGTAAAAAGATCCAAATGAGTTCAATTTATCATATTTTATTTTTTATTTCTACAATGCAACTTAATTGAATTTTTTTATATATAATTAATTAATTCTTATTAATTTAATAAACGAAATCATCAACATTAAAAAAAAATTCATAACAAAGCATGAACAATTATTTTATATGATCAACGAACAATTATTTTATACATGTTACATAAGTTCTATATATTTAATCAACAAAAGTATATTATTATATATAATATTTATGTGATCAAAATCGCCTCAATTTCATAAGGCGACCGCCTTATTTACACCTCGCCTTTGAGGCAAGGCAGTGCCCTTTTGCCTTTTTGCGCCTCTCGCCTTAAATAACTATTCTTCAGCCCAAAGGAAGTATGGGAGGCCTGAGTGGATCAATGTCGTACGTGCGGCTTCCACTAGAGTTCGATTCTTCCTTTCGAGACCCTGTTCTGTTGCGTCTTTGCGACTGAGAATTGTTGACTGATCCCAAGTTTATGATAAATTCACTGAGATACTTGTTCTTGAACTCATTGTCTGTTCCGATGGTCTGAATAGTCTGCTGCAGTAAATTGAGTAGAGTTCACGAAGTTGACGATCAAGTCCCCTGTCTCATCTTTAGTTCGGAGGAACTTCGTCCATGTGTAGCGAGAAAAGTCATCAACCATAACTAGCACGTACTTGCGTTCGTTGATGCTCTCTATCTGCATCGATCCACAGAGGTCCTTGTGTATTAGTTCCAGTGGACGAGAAGTAGAGGCAACTAGTTTAACATGATGAGATGCTCGCTTCATTTTTCCTAGTTGGGAAGCCGAACATTGATGCTCTTTTTGTAGTGTTATGCTTGGTAGACCGTGGACCAACTTTTTCATTGAGAGGCGTTGAAGAGCTTTGATGTGAGATGAGACATTCTTTGATGCCATAAGTTGTTCCTCTGATTTGTAATCTGGGAGATGAGGCAAACAACTGTCGAGGTCCGCACGGACGTCAAGTTTATCGTGTAATGGTTTGATTTCCGAAGTCCTTGGAGGAGTTCCTTATCACGACTGTCAGCATGGAAGACCACCTGGAATCCTTTCATGGCGGGGGCCTTCGACGTAGGAGACATCCTTAATTGTCAGATTGTTCAGAATAATATCTCTGAAGCCAAGAATCGGAGCTGAATCATTGTTGCCGAATCTGACTTTTCCATTTAGACGGTTTTGGTAGTTGCTCAGCAGCTCCTGATTTCCCGTCATGTGTGTGGAGCAACCGGAATCGAGGTACCACTCATGATGGATCTGCAAAATCGGATTAGAGAGCTTTAGGTATCCACTTATAAATGGGTCCTCTCATATTAGCAGATTTAGTTTTAGGTTCAGATATAGTTCCTAAATTATCACTATTAGAGACTTTAGCAACCCAGACCATCTTCGAGGAGGTTGATTTGTGTTTGCCCTTCGTAGAAGACTTCGCCTTATTGGGTTTTGTCTTGGAGGAAAAGATCTTTTCATTGGATAGTCTCCTAAGGTGCTTGGAGAATTCGATCTTTAAGGGATACCTCAGGTGAGAACAAGCATGAATGGCGCCATAAGCCTTCTAGATGGCTGGATCTTGTTTCCTACGAGCCATCCTAGATGCATTTGTTTTATAATGAATGTTTCGTATTGTACATGAAGAGCCTATGTCAAAGTTGGTACTTCTAAAGGTGGTAGGAGTTAAGGACCAAGTAGAAGCAATTATTTTGAGATAAGAAAAACGGCTTTTTTATTTTACGCGTGTCTTTTATTTTTATAGAAGGAGGTGATAAACTTGGAATTTTAACATCTAGAGACTCCTATATTTCTACACTAGACACTCTTGCCTATGGTTTCTCTACCTCCTTGACTACGCTCCCTGTAGACGTAGTGGAAACAGGGTTAGAGATAATATTTTAATAATCTTATTCTTAGATTTTAGTTCTTTGGAAGGCGGTTTTTCTTTCTTAATGCTTTTCATAATGATAGTTTCCTTTGAGGTGGATGCGTGAGAAATGGTTTGTGAGATGAGGAAGCTTTAAGATTGTCCATCTCATTTAGGAGTACTTTCTTTTCAGCTTCAAAGTTCTCTCCTTCCTTTTCTAAAGAAGCTTTTAACCCTTCAATTTTCCTAACAATGAGGGGTATATAGAGAGAATTTTCAGAATGGGGATATTGCACTTCTTCCGATTTAGAACGATCCTCGGAAGATAAATTGACTCAAAGCTCCAGCTCTTGGGAAGTTCCTTAGTTTTGTAGCTTCGATTCAATTCGGTGTAAGAAAAGGAAATTTCAGTCCTTGTCTTGGCTTTTATCTTGGCTTCTTCTAATATGTCAGTTTCTTTTGCACCAGTAAAAGCCATAAGAGATGTTAGTCCTACACCCATGTACTTGACATCATAAAGTTGTTTGCAGTCAACTTTAGTCAAGCAACGTGGATTCTCAAAGCCTAAACCATACTTGTAATCGTAGAATTCTATGTCCAGAGGTTGGTTTAAGAAGATCATTTGTTCGCTTTGTCTCCTCTTTACAATAAGATCATCTAATTTCTTAACTTTTGTGTAAAGCTTTTTACGTTCTTCTCCTAAGAGGGCAAAATTATTTCCACCGTTAGTTTGGCGGCTTTACAGGCGTCAAGATCTTTCGTAAGTTCACACACCTTAGCGTTAGATCTATCTAATTGGGTCTCTAAGTTGGTGAGCTTAGTTGTTGCATTTGTTATCCTACAATTGAGGCTGACTTTCTCTTTGAGATTCCTAACCAAGCAATTGAAGTTATTCTCAAGCCTGTCTTCTAATTCTTTTACGATCAAATTATGCTTCTCTAAGGGAATAAACTTAGTCTTACTAATATTGGGGCTCTTAGATAATTCTTCTATTTAGACATTAGAGCTCCTAAGTTCCACCTCGACATTAGCTATCCTTTCCTTAGTTAATTTCTTCTCTACTTCATTTATGCTTTTCTGTTCACATTTCATGTTAGTGTATGCTAGTTGATACGATTCTAACATGGTCAATAATGTGGAAGGAGAGACTACCTTCTATGAATATTCGGATGCTTGGTCTTCGTCCATCTTATTGGTGGTTTCGGCGTCTTAGTTTTCGTCCAGGCGGGCCATGAGAGCTAGGTTCTCCTCTTCAGAACTGGACGTATCTTGGAGCCAGTGGTCTTATTCTGCCATCAGAGCTACCCCGACTTCTTTCTGCTTTGTGGGTTGAAGCCTCTTGGAGTAGTAATTGGCATCTCTCTTCGTTGGGAGAATGCACTCTTTGGCATAGTGACATGGTTTGCAGCAGTTAAAGCACTTGTTCGGCTCTTTTGCGTTCTTGACTTTGGAGGTATCGGGTGCACGTTCTTTGTTCTTTGAGCTTGAGTTTCGAAGTTTGTTTGCCGATGATGACGACTTCTTCTTGCAGTATTGCTTGCTCATCATTTTCCAATTAGAGCCAACTGCTTTGCCAGCGCTTTCATATTTGGCTCCACGTCTGAGTCTGATTCATCTTCTGACTCTGAAGGGGTAGGAGGCCTAATGATCTTCTCTTTCCTTGGCTTTGATACCCGCTTCTCTGAGACTAGGGCAACTGTGACTTCGATCAGCTTGCCCTTCTGCTCCTTCAGAATCTCGCTCACGTCTTCCTTGTGCTGTCCGAGATTGTCGAACATGGCATGGATATCCAACTCCTAAAGGTCTTTGTTTTGTCTGATTTGAGCAGATATCTTCTTCCATTCCAAGGGCAGAGAGGATAGAAATCGAATGGTGGTTTTCATAGTTTGTCTTGGTGATTTCTATTTTTCTCATCTCATTCAGAAGTGTGAGGTATCTCTCATAGAGATCATGTAAGCTCTTCTCAGGTTTTGCTCTGAAAGAGTCGTAAGTCATGAGAATGTTTGCCTTCTTGGCCTTGATGCCTACTTCAGTTCGTTGCATCATCTTATGCAGTTCATCCCACATCCCCTTAGTCGTTGGAAAGCTGTCGATCTATCAATAGATGTCGGGATGCCCTGCATTAGAGTGTTCTTGGCTATCAAATCAGCCTTTGCTCTTACTCTTTCCTCCTCTGTGTATTCCCTAGGCTCTTTGAGTCGCCTAGAGGCAGGAATTGGAGGATTTGCTGTGTTGTCCCCGGGTATCTTTACCAGAACTGAGCTAGACCTTGCTCAAATGACAAGAGAAGGTTGTCGGCCTGATCCTTTAGTTCGATGAATTCAGGAAGCGACTTCGCCAGACGGTGTATTCGCCTCTTTTTAGGATCGGAGGATAGTTATCATTTCCCAGAATATAAGCATCCATGATTTTTGTAGTAGAGTTGATTAAGGATCTTCGTTTGTTGTTTTGATGGTTTGAACTGATGTGAAGTGCTTCACGCGTAACAAATTAGTCAGTAGCGTTTGATACTAAAGCAGTAGAGAATTATTTTTAATTCAAACTGGTCATTACTGTTCTCGTGCGAGAAAGTATGTCAGCGAAAAATTTTACGAGCGAAATAAATTGCTCAAAATCTTTCGATCGATAAAATTTCTGGATCGTGAATTTATTTCGATCGCAAGGAATAGTACGTATAGCAAGTTTCTCGCTGGGTCAAAATAAATTCGTTGACTGGAAAGGTTTCTCGAGCGCAAATGATTTTCGCTTGGTCAAACTAAGAAGTCTGACCGAGAATATTTTTCGAGAGAAAATTACCCGTGCAAATCAAAATAGATCTCGTCGGAAAAGATTTTCGCTAAGTAATGCTCGAGAAATTTTTCTACCAAAGTCGCTTTTCGTAATGACGCTTTAGTACTGACATTGTATTCTGAATCGACAAAAATGTTTCGCGCAGAGTTTTCGATCGGAAAATTAAAATGATCGAGGGCCTAGCGAGAAAAAATTGAAATAGCGCAAAATTATCACAGAATACAATCAACACGGATTCAAGCAACAACGAATGAGTCGGTAAAATTGCAGGCAATTGCTCGAAATTAACTACAGTCTATGCACAAACATGCAATTAAACACGTCATGAAGCAGTACGTGTTCAAGTCGTTCTTCCCGTGAACAGTGACTCACTTCAATCAGTTCTACTTAATTGATGTTCTAAACGCTACCGATCTAATCATAAATGATTTCTAGCACTGAATCGAACAAGTAACATCAAATTCAAGTCAAATTATCACATAATTAAGCTATCAGATCGAAATTAATTTTCGCGCCAAAACTGTTCTTCGCACGGACAGTTTCAGAATTGAATTTCAATCCGATTCTAACAATTTTCGATTCAAAACAGAACGAATCTGCTCTGATACCAATTGTTTGGTCCTCGATTATCAACTCCTAGATCCTAGACTTGAAATCCAAGTCAATCGATTATAATTGTTAAGAATTAGATTTCGATCGACAACCTTCTTAGAGAGCTTCGAGAGAGATTTCGCTTGGTGAAAGAAAGTTTTCTGAATTTCTCTCTCTAGAATATGATTTGCAAGCCTTTCAGATCAATTGACTAAAATCCTCTATTAAGCACAATGTGTACAAATGTATTTATACCAAACAAACTTGGTATAAATAACAAACAAGTCCTAATCTAAGGACAAATACAAATAAAGCCCCTAATTACAAGGGCAACTAATAAAATCAAAGCACAATTACAAATAGTATTCTACAAACTCCAACACAATTCTCTAAACATAATGCTTATCTAAATAAGAAAACCAAAAGATAGGGAAGAACCCTCATAAAACCTAAACACAACTACAAGAAAGAAAAGAGAAGCCAAGAGTTGTGCCAATCAAGGTACGAAAAATACCACTTATAACCTTGGTGATTTCAGTAATTTAAGTTGTTTAGTTACTATACTAACATCGAGTAATAAAGCTCATAGAATCTCCATGTACCATAGACGGCCAAAGCTTTAGTTAGAAGAGTGGATCCCTAATTATGTGAATTAAGACATGCTTAAGTTAGAATCGCATTGAAAATGAAATTATTTTAGGTAGAAAAGCATGTTCTAGGGTTTGTGATTTAAATTCCTAGTGAGATGAATATTTGAAGAGGAAACCCTAAAAATCATAAAAAGGTCAAGTTCGGATAGATGAGATGAATATTTGAAGAGTTGAAGCTTTCCGTCGAAATGGAATTTAACACATAACAATCGGCCAAAAGTTGGAACTTCAGGGTGTTAGGAATCGAGCAATTGATGCATGGAAGAAAATCCTCGGCAATTGAGCTCTACAAATGCTATATGGACAATGCAAGGCCAGTAAATCGGACGAATTAAAGTCCACATGGCACACGGCGAAACTAAGACTGAAATGGAACAAATCGGGCGATCCAAAGGATATGATAAGAACTCGGCGAATATAGGTGTTGAAGGTGATCAAATCGGGCGATTTGGATGCTAGAAGGCATCGGGCGAAACTCATTTTAGCACATGATGATTCGGACGAAAGCATGAAGCGGCGAAAGTGAGTTCAAATCATGTTCAATCGGACGATTTTAGGTATGGGAGAATTTGGCGATTTGGTTGAATTAAACAACATTGGTTTTGACTGAAACCTTAGTCCATATTACAAGAAATCCAGCGATTGGAAGGTGTTATGAATGGGCGAACCTTAGCTTATAAAGGAATGGTAAATGGTCTTAACCCTAACTTAGCTTAGGCTAGCATTGAGTGACTTAGGGTTTAGTAAATTAGTATAATTGATAGTTGAAGAAAATTATTTCATCTTAGTCTTCTAAATGTTATACTGATATATTAATATGTTTATTTAAGGACCAAAAAAATAGGAATTTCACGGAGCGGTAAATTATTTAGCTCGGGCGACAGGTAAGTGAAAATTTCAACTACAACCCATAATTATTTGTACGAGCATGAATTATGTGGCTATATGCTTCTATGAATTATTACGTGACGTGAATTAATTGCTATTATGATAATATGGCATGAATTACAATATTATTTGCATGAGCACGAGCACGAGCATGAGCATACACGGCATGCAGAGAGTTATGAGACGAGCGTATGCATAGTATAATGTCGCTGAAAGCGATGAATATTTGCCAATATAGTTCCTTTGGGTTCGATACTCGAATACTTGCCATTTCTATACAATTTTCGATAGGTGCACTTGCCTGTTGAGCGTAGATAGTTTGTCGATATTCATTTTATTTTTATTACTCGATCCGCGCGATCAAGTTTTTGGCGCCGTTGCCGGGGAACTATTGATATTTGGAATACTTTAGTTTATTATTCTAGCTCTATTATTATTATTACTATAACTATTGTTATTATTATTATTATTATCATTTATATTGTTATTATTTTATTATTATTGTTGTTATTATTATCATCATTATTGTTGACCTTTTTGGTCCATACATGTTAGAGAGTTTTGATGAACGATGTAATTGTAATGACGTTAGGTCTATAAAATAAGCAATTCGATTTGGGAAAAATAAAACGTCTAAGTTCATGATAATATTCGTCCATGCATTGTGTATGAGCTATAAATTGTTAAAGTGTTGAATATTTGAATTGCGTGTGATTTTGTGATGATTTGATGGAATTATGTGATCGCGTGTTATAGACAGTCCATGAGATAGGATATATCGTTCTGTGCTATATATGGAAATAATGCATGAGATATCCTACTGAGCTATATATGGAAAATATGTTGTTTATATATGGAAAGTGATATATCCGTTGATACCAGTTTATTCCTGGACGAAAATCATATGCACGATCCTTGCTTGCCTTGCACTGAATTAAATGCGAAATACTAAATTGATATCTTTCCTTGTGCTGATTGGATTATTATATTTAGGAAAGATTTGATTTAATTGACCTTATGGATAAGATGCTATTATATGATATGTGCTATAAACGGATGTGATCTCTGAAATAAGGAAAGTTGTGCCATGATGTGATAAATCGATTTATGTAAGCTCTGATCTGATTCTTGTGCTAAATATGGTAAATATATTGATTAAACGCTATGAGCTGTACATGGAAACGTGCTTATACCTTGCTATCTTATGTGCCATACTTGGAAAGTAAATCTAAAGTTACTCGTTACTAGGAACTGATAGCAGGGAATCACTTATGGAAAATTTCGATATGGAAAATATATGCGAAATGGTTGAAATTGCTTGAGTACGAAGATTGAGCCTTATATGGAATATAATCATGCTATATGACCGTTGTGACGATTTATTATAAGCATGATTTATATGGTATGATTGACTCGAAAGCTACATGGAAACTATGCTTGATTTGGTGATTATTGTTTGATATGACTTTCCATGTGAAGTGCTATTTGAAAAGGACTATATATAAGCTGCACTTGAGATTTTCGAGAAGACACAGAATTTGCGAATTTAAGCCTACGAGAGATTCTTGAGCAGAAAGATACTAAGAGATTCCTGAGCCATTCACCTGTGATAGCTTTCTGCCTTACTGAGCGTTAACCTGCTTATCCATCACTGAGCGAGTGATTTATCCGATATTCCATCATCCCCTGCCATATATTCTGTCTACGGACGTGTTGTCTTCGGACGTGAGCAATACCAAGGAGGCAAGGTCGACGTTTACGCACACGTGAAGGGAAGGACAAGTCCGGGGGCCCTTCGGTAGCGAGCTGTGTCTGTCTGGATCAAGGAGATTCCGAGGAATGAAACTCGGCGTGTGGTAACCTAGTAGTGTCTAGTGTTCGACTTGTTTCGGTTGTGTATTGGGCTAACCAATCAGTTTTGTATCCAGCTACGGTGCATTATAGTGATTGGTTAAACTCTTGGGAAGCAAATCCCAAGGAGAGGAGTAAACCCCAGTTTGGGATATAACCTCTATACAAATCCTGTCTCGCATTTACTTTTCAGTTATTTCTTTATCGCTGTGAGACAGACCCAACGCACATCTGACGTTACTAGGATATATCCGACACACTAGTTACAAACATCAGTAGGCATATCTAAGTCACCACATTTAATATTTGTGAAAAGAAGCATAAAGTTTTATAAGCCTAATTCACCCCCCCCCCCTCTTAGGCACATTTATATCTTCATTTGGTATCAGAGCGGGTTACTCAAACGACGGGCCTAACAAGCCTGAGTTAAAGATCTAATGGCTTCTTCGAGTTTTGATGTTTTTGCAGAAGGACAACCTCATTCCAGGCACCACTCTCGATGGAACAAAACTATGCTATATGAAAAAATCGTATGAAGGAATTCCTGCTTGCTACTGACTATGACCTGTGGGATATCATCACGACTGGACCTTACAATCCCAAGAAGGCGGACGGAACTCCAAAGAAAGGTTTCGAGTACGATGCAACAGACAAGCGAGGAATATCCTTGAATGCCAAAGCTAAGAACATGATCGCCTGCGCACTTACAAGAGAAGAATACAATCGTGTGAGTTCATGGGAATCTGCCAAGGATATGTGGGAGATGCTTCAAGTCACACATGAGGGAACCACTCGAGTTGTACAAGAAAGAATAGCCCTCTTAACTCACCAATACGAGTTGTTCAAAATGGAGGACAACGAGACCATAAGCCATATGTACGCGAGATTCATGAACATCATCAATCAAATGTTCTCGTTGGGAAAGAAAATACCGGACGGTGAGAAAAGTACGGAAAAATACTGAGATCTCTTCCAAGAGAGTGGAATCCCAAAGTAACTGCCATCTACGAAGCAAAGGACTTGGACCAACTTTCCGTGTCAGAATTGATTGGATCTCTTACCACCTACGAGATGACTCAGATCTCCATCAAAGAGAAGCCAACGGTTCGAAGTCAACCAAACATTGCATTTAACACCGAACAAGAAAATGATTCTGAAGGTGAAGAAGAAACTGAGGAGGACCTAATGGAGCAAATCGCCATGCTGACCAAGAGGTTTGAAAAGTTTCGGATGAGAAGAAAGTTCAAGGGAAACTCCAAGTTCCAGCCGCGGAACAAGGGAATATCATCATCCGGGAACAACGTGCAGAAATGTTTCAAATGCAACAAGCCAGGCCACTTCGCCTCAAACTGCCCGATGGAAAATGGTGACAAAAAGGTAAAGAAGCAGAAAGCAATGGTCACTAACTGGGAAGAGGCCGAAAGCGAAGAGGAGGAAGATCTCGCCTACATGGCCAATGATGATGATCAGGTATCTTCTTCATCCACCATTAAAAAAATTTCTCTTTCTAAATGAATATATGCTAGGCAAGATGAATCTCGTGATAGCGCTTCCTCAGTTTCTGAAGTAGATGAAAAAGGAAGAGATGTTTGAAATTATTCAAAATGCAGAAAGAAGGATTAAGTCGCTCAACTCACAAGTAAAGAGTCTGATTAGGCAACGAGATGATGTAGCTAGAGAGAAGCATCAAACAGATCTAGAAATGAGCGTCTGAAAGCCGAGTTAGAAACTCTTAAGGAAGAAAAAGTCGTGTGTAATTGCGAAAAGCTTAGGAAGCAAGAAAATGTATCTAAAGACATGTCCGTCCTTGGAAATTTCTTAGAAGAAAACAAAAATGTTAGACTTTTTGTTAGGACAACATAATCTCAACATGATACTCGATCTTCCTAGACATTTGGAAATACAGGAATAGGATATTCCACAAACACCTAAGCATGCTGTGCACCTTCACTAGATATTAGAAAGCCTAAATGTTTTCATGCGGCCGTCACGGTCATTATGCTAACCACTGTTTCTTGAAGAAAGCTGATAAAACTAGATATATCTGGAGGCCAAAGCAGATTCCTAAGAATCAAGGTTCTAACACTGGCGCGCCTTGCATTTATGAGATCACAGTCTGTGACAGATGATATGTCATGTGTTAACAAGAGTCATTTTACCACTAACCCTTTAGGACCCAATCGAAGTTGGGCACCTCAGAAAGAAATGATTCATGCAGGTACAAAGAAGAAAATCCAGCAAAAAGAACAAGTGGTACCTCGACAGTGGGTGTTCCCACCATATGACAGGTGATATCAGTAAGTTTGTGTCGGTGAAAGCCTATGATGGAGGATATGTCTCCTACGCCGACAACACTAAAGCAAGATCATTGGGGTTGGAACTGTTGGTAAACACTTTAATACTACTATAGATGACGTATGGTTAGTTAGGAATCTAGAACATAATCTCATCAGCATTAGTCAATTATGTG